>CM032896.1:26039928-26097502 GCA_019176425.1 Megalops atlanticus | reverse complement strand
TTATTTTATGTATTATTGATGTGAGTTATTACAGATGAAGGATTACCTACTTACCTTATCTACCTGGGCCTGTCCTCCTCCTTCCTTGGTCCACAGAAAATCCATACGGGTCCCTACAAGACAAAAAGTTTTTATATAAACACAATAGGTTCCTTGACCATACAGACATCCAACATCTCATACACACCCACAACTCATACACACACACACAGATGCACACATACAGACACACACTACATACACAAACCTATCTACACATTTACACATTCATGTTCCTTTACATACTTACGCTCACTCATACACAGACACACAAACCTACCTGGTATCCTCTCCACCTGGGTATTACTGCAGCTCAGCAGGCCAGAGCACATAAGGGATGAATCCCAAGTTTTTGAACTGGGTCCCCATGACCCCAACCCTAACCCTAACCACAACCCCAACCCCAACCCCAACCCTAACCCTAACCCCTAAAAACCTAACCCTAACCCTTTTAGAAGGTAGCCATTCGAGCTAGGAAGGTCTGATCGGGCCGAAACTCCAGATTCTCAGTCGGCTCCCTGAGCGCTTCAACATATGTCAGAACCAGATCCTAAATCAAACGGAGAACCCTAACCCTATCCGTTTTAGAATGTCGCCATTCAAGATAGGAAGGTTCGATATGGCCGAAACTTCAGATTCTGAGTTGGCTACTTGAGAGCTTCAACTTATGTCAGAACCAGATCCTAAATCCAACCGTTAACCCTAACCCTAACCCATAACCCTAACCGTAACCCTTTCTGAAAGTCACCATTCGAGCTAGGAAGGTCCGATCGGGCCGACACTCCAAACTCATAGTCGGCTCCCAGAGAGCTTCAACATATGTCAGAATCAGATTTTAATTCCAACTGTGAACCCTAAACCTAATCCTAACCATAAGCATTTCAGAAGGTTGCTATTCGAGCTAGGAGGGTCCGATCATGCCGAAACTCCAGATCTGAGTCGGCTCCCTGAGAGCTTCAACTTATGTCAGAACCACATCCTAACTCCAACCGTAAACCCTAACCATAAATCTAACCCTAACCCTAACCCTTTTAGAAGGTCGCCAATTGAGCTAGGAAGGTTCAATCAGGCCGAAACTCCAGATTCTGAGTCGGCTCCCTGTGAGCTTCAACATGTCAGAACCAGATCCTGACTCCAACTGTGAACCCTAACTCTAACCCTAACCCTTTTAGTAGGTAGCCATTCGAGCTAGGAAGGTCTGATCGGGATCAAAACTCCAGATTCTCAGTCAGCTCCCTGAGCGCTTCAACATATGTCAGAACCAGATCCTAAATCAAACGGAGAACCCTAACCCTATCCGTTTTAGAATGTCGCCATTTGAGCTAGGAAGGTCCGATCGGGCTGAAACTCCAGATTCTGAGATGGCTCCCTGAGAGCTTTAACTTAAGACAGAACCAGATCCTAACTCCAACCGTAACCCTAACCCTAAATCTAACGCTAACCCTAACCCTAACCGTTTTAGAAGGTCGCCATTCAAGATAGGAAGGTTCGATCGGGCCTTAACTCCAGATTCTGAGTCGGCTACCTGAGAGCTTCAACTTATGTCAGAACCAGATCCTAAATCCAACCACTAACCCTAACCCTACCCATAACCCTAACCGTAACCCTTTCTGAAAGTCACCATTTGAGCTAGGAAGGTCCGATCGGGCCGACACTCCAAACTCATAGTCGGCTCCCTGAGAGCTTCCACATATGTCAGAATCAGATTTTAATTCCAACCGTGAACCCTAACCCTAATCCTAACCATAAGCATTTCAGAAGGTAGTCATTCGAACTAGGAAGGTCCAATCGGGCCGAAACTCCAGATTCTGAGTCGGCTCCCTGATAACTTCAACATATGTCAGAACCAGATCCTAACTCCAACCGTAAACCCTATCCCTAACCAGGGATTGATAGGGGTGAACCCCTTAAATGTATATACGAAATCCGTAAGAAGTAGAAAATAAAAATTGGGTGCAATATATTTTTTTCCAGTAGGTGTTGTCACGTTCATCTAATTTCTGGGGTCTAATTCGTTATATTTTATCTACTTTTTTGTTTCAAACCAGTTTAAAAAAAAGTGTAATTTTTTAGTGCAATACTGTACTTCTTTTAAAATGCTGTATTTCAATTGACTTCATGTACTCTATGTATTCTAACTTTAAACTTTGATTTTATTTCATTATGCAACTATGTATTCTAATTTCACTTTTATCTTTTTATTATTATCATTATTTTTTAATTTTCTCTCATACTGTACAATAATTATGGCATTTATTCCCTGTTTTATGTTAAATCAATGTGAAGCACTTGGTGCATGTAACTTCTTTATTGTAAAGCACTCTGAGCTGCAATTCTTGTATGAAAGGTGCTATATAAAGTTTATTATTATCATTATAAATTGTATTTTGACATCGCAAAAGCTACATCTATTGAATAGCTATTTTGTGTTTTTGGTATATAAATATTCCCACTTACGTTGACTTAGCAGTGGTAACATTCATTTTGCTCTCATGACATATCCAAAATACATAATTTGTATGTGCAAAATATCTAAATCAGAGGTTCTTAAACTTTTTGTCTGGCACCCCCCAACAAACATTGGTCAAGTCTCACGACCCCCTTCTTTCCCAACCCACTGATTTGACAGCATACTGTCATGGCTAACCGCCTCAAGTGTTAACCACTGCATAAAATGGAAAGCAGAAGCTAAGATGTAACAAATACAAGGGTTTATTGTTCACAACAGGAAGTGCAATGCAAAAAACATATATGCAGTCTATATACATATATTGCATGTGTAGGCATGCAAATACGGTACAGCTGACAGTACTAAATGCCCGCCCATAATTTTTTGCATCCTCTGACGGTAGAGACAGTCTTTAGAGATGTAGTTAAGTTTTTAGAAATGTAGCCCACTCACTCACTTGCTATTTTTAAACAATAGTTTGTTAGATAGCTAGTTACTACTTTACTATCTATCTAGCTATCAAATGTTTCTCCGTCGTATGTCTACACATTTGACATATTATGCAATATTTACATTTATGTGACCGTTGCTAGCTAGCTAAAGTTTTTGCACTTTGTCTTGCATTACTGCAATGCTAGATCAAAGCGAATGAGATGCCTAATGTTTTCAGCTCTATATGTCACAGTTCATTATAGCTAAAACACTGGTTGCATTTTCTGATGAGTGTTTACACTATTGAAATATGCTACCAGTAGTTTTATGGTGGTATAATTTTCTTCTAAGGTCATTTTAGACTATTTTTGCCATTTTAGATATTTTAAATATGGTATAATATCATGTTGGTAGCATTTTCTGACAAGATGTATTTGTTATTGCCTACTAAAAATGGTACACAACCTAGGGTAGGCTACCTGCGGTAGTATAGTTAGGGTAGCAAAGATCGATGGCTGCAGATAGGACATTTCAACAAGGTAGGACAAAACAACAGAACACCCAAAATTATTTATGAAAATCAAATCAGTTATGAAATGGTCCTACCTATCATTACCAAGCCTTCTCTTTTTTGGGGAGGGGGGGATTTGCAAATAGGCAAATATATTTTGACAATTTACACGATTTAGTGATCTTACACTGACTTTACTCACGTTTGACTTATCAAAATGTGCTTCCTATCGCTAACGTTACTGTTTCTATAACACGTCGAAATCATGTGAACGTTGCTGCCTTCTGGTAGCATTTTTTGACAAGGTAGCAATAGTTTATAGACTACGCTATAAATTCCTGTGACCGGTAGCAAAATCTGATAAGGACGCAAAAAATGGCAGAACACCGGTCCATTTCTTTCTCTTGGAGGAACAGTATGGAAACACTTTCAATTGTGCACCTAGGCTACTGAATAATTTAAAAAAACAATAGATTTAAATTTTAAAAACTAATTTTTTAAAAAACTTGTTTAATACATTCAGACCGAAAATCATCTCGTAACCCCTCCCATTTTTTTGGCGACCCCCCGAGGGGTCGCGCCCCCCAGTTTAAGAACCGCTGATCTAAATCACCCATCTCTCTTTCTTTAAAGTCCACAGTTATAAATGTAATGTAGCACTTTATCCACTCTGTTGTCGTCTATACGAAATACAAATTTTGGACATGTCACATAGCTATATACCAATACAAAACCTGCAATTTGTATATACAAAATTTGTCTATAAACTTTTCTTGTTAATTCCATAATTAAATTTTTTAATTTGGATAAACACTATGATGTCACAGGAGATGTTCCACATCCTTTTTCAGTCATTCTACCATTCATCGACTGACTTAGGAGTGGTAAGATGTTTACATTTTGCTCTGATCACATATCCAAAATACGTCATTTGTATGGGCAAAATATCTGAATCACCTGTCTCTCTTTCTTTAAAATGTATAAGTCCACAGTTGTAATGTAGCAGTTTATCCACTCCACTGTAGTCTATACGAAACACAAATTTTGGACATGTCACACATAGCTATATACCAATACAAACCTGTAATTCATACGTACAAAATTTGTCTATATTTAAATTTGTCTATTGTCTAATTTGTCTATGTTCATTCCACAATTCAATTTACGTAATTTGGATAGAGAATGTGATGTCTCAGGAGATGTTCCACACACATAGTTGTGTGTGGAACATGTCACATAGTTGTATACCAATGCAAAATCTGTAATTGGTCGATCTAAAATTTGTCTATACACTTTTCATATGTGTCATTCCACAATTCAATTAATTTAATTTAGATAGAAACTGTTTTAAAAACCCGGAAATGTTCTGATATATTTATTTGTTCTTTCAAGATCAGAGTTGGCTGACAGAAATATTAGAAAGAGGAGTCAGTACAGTAATTACAATGGTAAGTTTCAGTTCAATTATATGGTTATTACAATTACATGATTTTGATAAGTGAACATTCTCAACTGACTTCTAAATCAACAGGACATGACCGCTGTGTGGGGCGCGATATGCCAGTGTCCATCAGCACCTCAAAGTTGTTCACAAAGTGGACTCCTCAGCTGAGCGACGGCTGTTGAACAGCATGTCCTCTCAAAGGTAAGTAGGATTTTGCTTACTAGGCTATTTCTCTCTCCCACTAGGAGATAAATGTTTAGTGCTACATATGAATAACAATTCACAATTAAAATGGTGTTCTTTTCTGAAACATGTGCAAGCTCAATTCTTTTACTGGGTATTGCATTTTTTTATCTGCAAGAGTGGTTGGAATGTGCATGTCTCTTGTCTTTTTGCAAGTATTCCATGTTCTTATTGGACTCAATTCAGGTATGCAGGCTGTCTAGATTGCCCGGTAGCTAATTGCCCGAGTAAACAGCTGGTACGTTTGGACCAGCATCTGATAAGAGTTCACTTTCTTCAGGTAAGCTTATTTTTTCTGCTATTAAGCCAGAGGTGAAAACTGAATGAATGTGGAGACATATGTAGTAGAAAATGTATATTTATAAATTCTATCCATAGGGTGAAACTTTAAAAAATAAAATGAAGGAGGCAAAAACTGTGGCCATTCAACAAAATGTCAGGAAGATGCGTCTTCAGAGGATGAGGGAGCAGGTGCTTGAACTTCAGGAGAAGTTGGAGTGAATGACCTGCAGAAAGAAAAAGCATTCCACAATCTCATATCATAGGAAACATCATCCACAAACCCCATCCTCCACGTCCGGATCATCTAGTCCTGGATCCTCCAGTTCCAGGCAATCTGGAAGATCCAGACTGAAATCACCTAGTGCTGGACCCTCCAGGTCCAGAGGACCTGGAAGACCCAGACTGCAGTCACCTAGTGCTGGACCCTCCATTTCCAGAAGATCTGTAAAACACAGACTGCAGTCACCTAGTCCTGGGCCCTCCAGTTCCAGAAGATCTGTAAGACCCAGACTGCGATCACCTAGTCCTGGGCCCTCCGGTTCCAGAAGATCTGTAACACCCAGACTGCAGTCACCTAGTCCTGAAAAAACCTCCAGTCCCAGAGGATCTGGAAGATCCAGACTGCGATCACCTTGTTCTGGACCCTCCACTACCAGAAAATCTGGACAATCCAAAAAGTCAGCAATTTGTAAGTTTAAACATTAACAATTTACTAATTCATTGTCTAAGCAATAATTAATGTAGAATTTAATGTTCTCTTTTTTAGTCAGATGCCTGGAAAGATTCAGGGCCTACTGTGGGGGCAGCAGACCAAAAGGCAAGCGCCGGGAAAATGTTGCACAATCCGTGGGACATGTTAAAAATTTTCTTAATTTCATGATGTCCAAATACCAAGAAAAAAGCCGTAATCTCAAATATCTAGCAGATGAAAGAAAAATTCAAGAGTAAGTATTTTTCCTACATTTTTGTTTTACTTACTGTAGTTTGTTTTTGGCTTTTTATTTACTGTGTTTCTTGTACAGGTGGTGTAAGTCTTTACAGTTGGCAGACTTATCAGCCACGACTCAAAGACATTATATATTGGATGTGCTGAAATTTCTTAAATATTTGGAGGAGTTGCCAGATTTGACAGAGGTGCGACTGAGCAAGAAAACCTGCCACTACATCTGCACTATACTGAGGGGTGAACTCAAGGCCCTGAGCAGTGATGTCACCAGCCACCGCCAGGAGGTGCGAACACAGAAGACGGGTATGAAGTGAAATTTATGATTTGTGTCATTTGAATTTCGTAATTTGAATATGTGACTCTATGAGAATTTGGGTATGTGCATTGTCCTATTTCACAGAGAGGCTAATCAGTGCCCAAGATCTCTGCACATTTAAGGAAATGGCAAAGAGGAAGATACCCAGTCTTCTGGGTAAGTTAACAGATAATTATGAATTTATGAGTGGTTGACAGTATTAGATTTTACAAAAGTGACCCCACATAATGTACACTTTCCACATGTGCCTTTCAGCAAGTCTGGAGTCTAACCCCACAAATGCAGACAAGTTGTGCCAATGCATCGGGTATCTGGCTGGGTACCTCTTCTGTTGCACAGGGCATCGGAAAGGTGTTCTCACTAATCTGACGGTGCAAGAGGTTTCCCAGGCAGAGATGTCTGGGGATAAGCTTGTGATAAACGTGAGTAGTGTTTAGATTATGTTAAATGTATGGTCTGTTGAACCGAGCTACTGGAGTAAGGCACAGACCAGACAAATGTTAGTTTTAATATCTTTTTTCTCCTCAAGGTGAAGCAACACAAAACACTGGCTACCTATGGCAGGGCAAAACTGGCTCTCACCAGGGAGGAGTATGACTGGTTGGCCACTGTAATGAAACAGACTGGGATCCAAGAGCGGTTAACGGTTTAATGCCAGAATCCAAAAAGGCGTGGTCAGGGACAAAACAGGTCGTCAACGGGAATCAGAGAAGCAAAAAACCAGAATCCAAAATCACAACAAGCAAGGTCCAAAAAACAGGCGAGAGGTCAAAAACACAGTGAACAACACGGTTGAGTAACAGAGAGCAGGCTCAGAAAAGAACAAAGAGTCAATACCTCACAATGAGGTAACAAAACCGAGTCCTTATAAAGGCAGGGCTTGATTAGAATGACCCACAGGTGTGGTGGAGCCAGGCTGAGCGGGGCGTGGCTGAGCTGGCTGACTGGGAGTGGGTGTGACAGCCACATTTCTCTTGCTGCGTCCTCAGCTCTCTGGCGGGAAGGAAGGGTCCTCCTTGTTCTTTTTTAATGTGTCTGGGGGTCCAGTGAAGAGAATGGGGGATTATGTGACATTGGCATGGAAAAGGAGTGGAATGAAAGGAAAGCCCACTATCACAGACATCAGGTCATCTGTGGCAACACATGTAAGTCCCCTGTTGTGATTTGATATTGAACATGTAATTTAAATTTATACTTACCTGTCATATTGGCTGTCCTCATCTGTACAGGTCCAAAGACAACTTACTGTAAAAGAAAGACATACAGTCGCACAATCCATGTGCCACAGCTCAAACACTGCAGACAAATTCTATGTGGCAGAGAGCAGCATTGAGGATACCGACCAGAATAGGTCCCTGATACAGAAGGCCTTAAGGGGAGAACAGGGGCAGCATGGGTGCAAAAGGCAAATTAAAGTGAATAAAGATCACAAGAATAGGCAAAAGAAGGTCCAAAAAGAAATGCACACAGGTGGAGACAGCCAAGAGGTTGGTGAGCAAACTGACAAACAGAGAGGACAAGAAGAGACAGAGCAAAGTGAAGATGAGACAGTTGAAGAACAAAGAGGACGGGAAGAGACAGAGCAAAGTGAAGATGAGACAGCTGAAGAACAGACAGGACAGAAACAGACAGAGCACAGCGAAGATGAGACAGTTGAAGAACGGAGAGGACAGAAAGAGACAGAGCAAAGTGAAGACGAGACAGCTGAAGAACAGAGAAGACAGGAAGAGACAGAGCACAGCGAAGATGAGACAGTTGAAAAACTGAGAGGACAGAAAGGGACAGGGCAAAGTGAAGATGAGACAGTTGAAGAACAGAGAGGACAGAAAGCGACCAAGCAAAGTGAAGACGAGACAGCTGAAGAACAAAGAGGACAGAAAGCAACAGAGCAAAGCAAAGACAAGAGCAGTCAGGAGAAGGAGAAACAAAGAGAGGAACAGAGATTTCAGAAAGACACAGAGCAAAGTGAAGACCACCGATCTCAGAAACAAGACGAAAGTGATTCAGACAGTAGTGAAAGCTCATCAGATAGCAGAAACTCAGATGATCGAGAGAGGGACCAGGAAGAAGAACTAGCAGCTGTATGTTCTTATGATGTGTTTGTAATTTTTCTTTATTTAACAATTACAAAAGGGTATTGTCACATCATTTCATCATTACAGCAGATAATATTGCATCATTTACATTTGCTCTCACCTTTCTATTTCAGCTGGTACTCTCCTTTACCAAGAGCTGTTCCACGCATGGCAAGCACTACTGGGGTAAGGATTTTTTAGAATCACTGTCATGTGTGGTGTTAACTTTTTCCAACAGAGATATGATGTAACACAAGAACTCTTTCTTTCAGGAAAAAGTCAGACGCCAACTACATTATGATGAAAGCTTTAAAGAAGATGTTTGGAAGGCCTTCAAAACGCACCAGGAAGATCGTATCACAGTTGCAATGGTAGGTTTGTCTTTTGTTTTTTTTTTTTTTTTTTTTTATTGTAAACCTGGAATATGTATTGAAATAACTTCAACATCTTTGATACCCTAGATCAACACGGTACTGAAAACTCAGCCTGATCTTCTCAGAGCATGCAAGAAAAGAGGCATGACAATATACAATTTCCAATCGCTCATTAAAATCCTACAAAGGTCAGTGTCATTTATGCCATCATGTATTCAAAGTATTGCCATTCTTAAGATACAGGATATTAAAAAATGGTAGATATTCAATGAGCACTCACTTAACAATTTTGCTGTTTTGTTTAAAACAGAGAGAAGACAGAAAAAGAAGAGAACTGAAGATGACATTGGAAATTTTTCTTTTATATTTACTTCTTATTTACAGTTCTAAAAATACATTTTGTTTCAAATAGAAGGATAATGAAAACTGAATATAAACTTCTATTAAAGAATATTAATCCACATGCGATATGTACGTATGTACTTAATTTAGTGATCCTTCTTTGAAAATGGTACTACTTACTACTGTCTTTTTTCACTTTCATTAAACTTTATTGAACTCTATTCTGACTTGTCCTTTGTGAAGAAGCCAAGCCCCACACACTACTTTGTCGTATTTCACTTAGAAATGCATATTAAATTAAGAATGAATCACTTTAATGTTTCTTGCAGCTGACAATGTACATAATTCAAAATCTAAAATAAAATCAACTTAAACTATACAATTTGCATTTCAAGTGCAACTATAATGAAAATTGATTACACACATTGCCTAGTCTGACTAGTCTGAAATCCAAATTTTGTAGATGACCTGAAAGAAGTTGAGTGACTGATCTCAGCCCCACCTCATAATGTCAAAATGGTACATGCACAATGTTCAATGAATACATACTTAGTAATGTACATAATATATCATATATGCTTTGCATTTGAAGTAATTTCATAATAATACACCATGTAGTATATATTTTGTACCTTCAAACAACATCATGTTGACATTCGTAATGCATAATGTGTGATCCTAACAGGTGAAAAATACGGATGATACATTTTGGATGATGAAGTTATGTGTTTTGTGTATACAAAATATGTAATATATGTATCAAAATGGTACATACACAATTTTGAATTAATACATGCTTAGTAAAGTACATAATATACATGATACACAGTTTACTTTGCATTTAAGTATGGTCGTTTGGTGACCATAATGAATTGATATACAGATAATGCACTTTGAATGACAAAATTATGCATTTTGTATATCCAAAATGCATAATATGTACAACAGCTATGTATGAATCAATGTGTTATGTAATTAGGATTTACAAAATTTGCAACTTGAATATACAAAATACAGAAAATGTGCTGTGTATTAACATAATACATATTTTGTACTTTCAACTTATATCATTTTGACATTCATAATGCATAATGTGTATATATGATACTAAGTGTGACAAAATGGTACATATACAATGTTACATTAATAGCGACTTAGTATATTAAATATATGATATACTGTATGTATACATTGCATTTAAAGTAGTTTCACAAAACATATTTAATAAAGATATCAAAATGGGACATACACAATCGTAAAGGAATACTTAGCAAATGTTACAATATTTTGTCTTTAGTAATGCATAGTCTGTATATGTGACCCTAACTGAGAAAAATATGAATAATGCATGTTGGATTGTAAAGTTATACAAGGTCTCTGAAAGGTGTAAAGCCCTTCACAGACAATTTTTCTTCATTATGGTTAGGCAGATCTGAGAAATTTTAGGGTTACGTTTCTGGGACAAATATATGTTGTAGGGGGCACTATCACTATCCTGTGTGCAAATATCCGGCTGGTGTGACCCTTCCATTCCTCTCATAGGAAGGTCAAAGGTCAAAACATGAGATTTCAATCATCTGTTTCTTGGCCCTTTTTGGTCTGATTTTCACAAAAAAGACCTTTTTGGACTCGGCCTGGCTTGCTGTTTTGCACGTCAGAGAGGGACCTTGCAGGAAAACACATTTTTGGGGATAACCACACCACCTCAAGTGGCAGGAATGTCGAAATCAACGCACATGTCCCTCAGGTCCCTATGCATAACATATGTCAAGGTCGTAACCCTAAAACCTTCCTATTCAGAGTTATAAGACAACTTATTGATATTGTAGCCTAGCATGTTTCTATCTCCATTTCAATGGGGCAAATTTACATAACATTGACACCTACTTTACTGCTATTGTCAGGAGTCATGCTAGCCCCCCTTGGCTACCCCCCACCACAGGATCCACCCACCACGAACAACCAGGACACAGGGAATCAGGTAAGCAGAGTCTTTATTTCAAAAAAAAATTTTTTTTACAGATAAAAACAGCTCATGTCCGAGAAGATGCCCACTCTGACCCCCCTTCTCCAACTTGCCCCCCTGCTCAAGCAGTAGCCCCACCAAAAGGCCAGCCCCATGCCACGTGGGACAAGCCCCAGGAGAGGGACTTCCCCACACCACACCGCAAGCCAGACACGCCAGCAAGTACCCCTGTGCCCCACAATCACTCCACTCCGTGCTCGTACTCTGACCCTCTCCCGAGCCTGCCCACGCAGCACAGGCCAGCCCCCACTCAGCCACCCAAAACTGAAACCACAACGAGAAACCGGACGAGTAATTCAAACAAAAAAATCAACAATCAAAAATTACAAAAAACAAAACAAAACCAAACAAAATGGAATGTTCCAAAAACCCAGAAGTTAAAAAACCACAGATTAGAGCCTGTTCCTTTCTGGCTGCCCGATGCAGTCTGCTTCCGCCTCCGCTCTTATATTCCCTTTCCCTGTGCCGGAGGAAACAAGAGACAGCTGCGTTAGATCACCAACCGGGCGAAGCAAAGGAGACCAGTTACCCTGGTCTGCATACCACACGTGTGCTTCCAATTACCAATAAGGAAGTGCTCTCAACAAGCCGACGGCTTGTCAGGCTCACCTCCTGACACTATTGTATGTCAGTTGAATACATTTTACTGATATGGTCAATGACACATCTTCTAATGTCTTGATAATTTCAAGGTCTATGAAAGGCTTTTTTTCCCTTTAGACCTTATTTTTTGCATGTGAAAATAATATAGTATTTTCATCTGGAACATTATATGTAGTATGTAATTTGAAATACCAATACATGAACAGTACATACATAATACGTAAACTGTGGATTTTGGCAGAAATCCCATGGCCATTAGCATGTAGACATTTTATGTAAACATAATGTGTTGCTAATAGGCTAACACTAGCTAATTTGCTTACATGTATCATTTTAGGCCCTGCCCACAGTTACCCATTATCATACCCAGTTATCTACCCTACCCATTCTAAAGTTGGCGGTCAAGAGGTAAGCAGCGTTTTCCTCGCTCTCCAAATTTATTTTGCTCTATATAGACAAATGATGTAATTTTAATGTTTAAGCATACAGTTAATGTAATTCTTAATGTAAGTATGATGCGTAATACTTATGGGTTTAGCTTAGCTTAGCACTGGTGCTTTTACCGTCCTTGTTTGTTAGCACAGAAGTTATACTACTTTTGTAACACTCCCCTTACTACCCCTCCTCCATTGTTTAAACTTGAGCACTGATCTGCTCAGTGGCTAGTAGTAGGTCTCTTTGCTGCACTGTTGCCTATCATGATAAACATGAAATGTTATTGGTGTTAGCTTCTATTCTGCTGGGTTTTATATCTGCACAGATGATGAGCCACAGCGAATCCCCACCAGGCGGTCATGAAGCTGCTGCTGCAATCTTTCAAGGCATTATCCCTATTTCTCATTTATTTCTATAAGAAAACTGCACATTTTAGGCTTATATACAACTTTTTATGTCAGTTCTTATTTCTGCTAGTCATGACCACAGTTCTCCACTCTGATGATCCAAAGTAACAGGCATGTAATGTTTGTATTTTTACTTAGTGAGCCCCATAAACACAAGGACTGTGAACTTCAGGAGCATCATGTTGCCTGAGAAAACTGATAGGTAAATAGAAAACAAAGTTAACACTTGTCACTTTAGTGAGCTACCTAGCTGCTGTAAGTACATTTTGACTGCATAGTGTTGGTAAGCACTTCAACACACACAAAATGCATACAGATACTCACACAAACACACACACATTCACAGAAAGGAAGGCCATGCTTTTACAGCTAATAAAAGCACACAGATTGTACATACACTATACGGACAAAAGTATTCGGACACCTGACCATTACACCAACAGGGACTGTAATGACATTGTATTCAAATACATATACTTTAATATGGAGTTGGTCCCCCTTTTGCAGCTATAACAGCTTCCACTCTTCTTGGAAGGCTTTCCACAAGATTTTAGAGTGTTTCTGTGGGAATTTGTGCCCATTCATTCTGTAGAGCATTTATGAAGTCAGGCACTGATGTTGGACGAAAAGGCCTGGCTCGCAATCTCCGTTCCAGTTCATCCCAAAGGTGCTCAATGGGGTTGAGGTCAGGGCTCTGTGTGGGCCAGTCAAGTTCTTCCACACCGAACTCATCAAACCATGTCTTTATCATCCTTGCTTTGTGCACTGGGGCACAGTCATGGTGGAATAGAAAAGGGCCTTCCCCAAACTGTTGCCACAAAGTTGGAAGCATAGCATTGTCCAAAATGTCTTGGTGTGCTGAAGCATTAAGATTGCCCTTCACTGGAGTTAAGGGGCCTAGCCAAAACCCTGAAAAACAGCCCCATACCATTATCCCTCCTCCACCAAATTTCACAGTTGGCACATGCAGTCAGGCAGGTAACGTTCTCCTGGTATCCACCAAACCCAGACTCACCCATCTGACTGCCAAACAGAGAAGCGTGATTCGTCACTCCACAGAACACGTTTCCACTGCTCCACAGTCCAGTGTCGGTGTGCTTTACACCACTCCATCTGACGCTTGACATTGGACTTGGTGATGTGAGACTTGCATGCAGCTGCTCGGCCATGGAAACCCATTCCATGAAGCTCCCGCCGCACAATTTTTGTGCTTACATTAATGCCAGTGGAAGCTCTGAAATCTTCAGCTATGGAATCAGCAAAGCGTTGGCGACTTCTACGCACCATGCGCCTTAGCAGTCGTTGACCCCGCTCTGTGAGGTTATGTGGTCTTTCACTTCATGGCTGAGTCGCTGTTGTTCCTAAACGCTTCCACTATCTAATAATATCACTTACGGTTGACCATGGAATATCCAGCGGGGATGAAATTTCACAAACCGTCTTATTGCAAAGGTGGCATCCTATCACAGTACCACGCTTGAAGTCACTGAGCACTTCAGAACGACCCATTTTGTATCACAATTGTTTGCAAATGGAGACTGCATGACTAGGTGCTTGATTTTATACACCTGTGGCAATGGGTCTGATTGAAACACCTGAATTCAATAATTAACAGGTGTGGCCAAGTGCTTTTGTCCATATAGTGTATGTGGATATGTATATGATTATGCAATGTTTTTGTCTCAGATGAAGGTGCAGCAGCTGGCCAGATGAATGGACAACCCTAATTGTAACTGTGTGTATGGCAATGCTTGTACTCCTTGTGATAATCGTCCTGCTTGGACTAAGAATCATTTCATTTGATTAATTGACCTTTTCAGTCAATAAATTAAATCCATTTCAATATTCTATTGGAGTCTTTATTGTCTGATCTCCAGTGCTACCAGCAACATAGCAGAAATGTAGGCCTGGAACATTATATGTAGTATGTAATTTGAAATACAAATTCATGAATAGTATATAAATAATACGTAAACTGTGGATTTTGGCAGAAATCTCATGACCATTGGTATGTAGACATTTTACGTAAACATAATGTGTTGCTAATAGGCTAACGCTAGCTAATTTGCATACACGTATCATTTTAGACCATGCCCACAGATACCCATTATCATACCCAGTTATCTACCCTACCCATTCTAAAGTTGGCGGTCAACAGGTAAGCAGCGTTTTCCTAGCTCTCCAGAATTATTTTGCTCTTTATAGACAAATTACATAATTTTAATGTTTAAGCATACAGTTCAAATTCCTAATGAAAGTATGATGTAATTCCTCTGGATAATACATATGGACTTAGCTATATTGGCTGTTCTGTGAGATATATGATTTTTGGATTTTGTATGTTAAATATACATATTTCAGATTTTGTACATACAAATTGTGTCACTTATATCCCGTTTCACGCATTATGCATATACTATTTGTGGACTTAAATAAAATGATGTATTTTTAATGTTAAAAATACATGTGTCAGATTCTGTATATACTAATTAATGCTAGCTAATTTGCATTAATTATAAATTAGATGGTCAGCCATGTCCCATTCAGCCTCAGGCTTCAACACGCAGCCAAAGAGCTAGGTGTGTTTCTCATTGAGCCTCCTGACATTTTACGTAAACATAATATGTTGCTAATATGCTAATGCTAGTTAATTTGAGCGTGACTGCCCCCCAGTGGATTTACAAAAACTATTTTTATTTTTTTTAATGTCATGACCATAAATGTACATTATAGGATGAATCGAAAATGTGACATCACCAGGACCAGCCAACACGTCACCGCAGAACCTGATGGACCCCCACCCTCGGATGAGGAGTCTGCACACCTAAATGAGGAGTCTGCACACCCAAATCAGGAGTCTTCGCAGCCATATGAGGATATGACCCGCCACCATATGACTCCCAGGTACTGAATCTGCACCTCCATGTGAGGAAACTCCACCCTCAATCTTCAGTAATGGTGAAGATGATGATGATCCTCCTCAATATATATCACTATAATTATGTAATATTCTTCTCTTAGATGCAGATGTACCTGCCAGCCAAATCCATGGACACTCCTAATCCGGCCGACATATGAGGAACCTCAACCCCCATATGAGGAATCTCCACCCCCATATGAGGAGCCTGCACACCGAAATCAGGAGCCTTCACAGCCATATGAAGATATGACCCGCCGCCATATGAACCCCAGGTGCTGAATCTGCACCTCAATGTGAGGAAACTCCACTCTCAATATCCAGTAATGATGATGATGATGATGATGATCCTCCTCAATATATATATCACTATAATTATGTAATATTTTTCTCTTAGATGCAGATGTACCTGCTGGCCAAATCAATGGACACTCCTAATGAATTACATTAAAAAATGAAAGTTTTCCTGGTTTCTCAAAATTCCCTTTGTCTCTGTTTTTGTTGCGTGACATCATCTGAGGAAGATGAGGTGTTGTTATACTGAGATTATATTGTACTAAAAGTCATATAATTATTTTTATGGTAAATATACATATTTCATATTCTGTATACACAAATTGTGTGACTTATATACTATTTACTGATTATGTATATTCGATTTATGGAATTTCATAGTAAATATACATATTTCATATTCTGTATATACAGATTGTGTTACTTATATACTATTTATTGATTATGTATACACGATTCATGGAATTGCATATCATTGCTGTTATACTTAGATTATATTGTAGTGAAAGTCAGTTATTTTTATATGGTCAATATACATCTTTCATATTCTGTATATACAAATTGTGCTACTTATATAGTATATACTGATTATGTATATATGATTCATGGAATTGCATATCATAGCTGTTATACTTACATTATATCGTAGTGAGAATCATAGCTATTTTTATATGGTAAATATACATATTTCATATTCTGTATATACAAATTGTGTGATTTATATACTATTTACTGATTATGTATATACGATTTATGGAATTGCATGGTAAATATACATATTTCACATTCTGTATATACGAATTGTGTCACTTATATGCCCTTTTACGCATTATGTATATACATTTTATGGAATTCAAAAAATCGGATATAAAATGACGTATTCTCTAGGGTAAACATACTTATTTCATATTCTGTAGATACGAATTGTTTGTCTTACATACCATTTACGGATTATGTATATACGATTTTTAGACTTACAATGTTTGTACATATAAAATGATGTGTTTTGTATGTTAAAAATACGTTTCAGATTCTGTATACAGTAATTATGCTTAATTTGACATTTGAGCACATGAAAAATACTTTGAAGTTTTTCATTATGAATATATTTATTTCTAAAAAGGAAATACTATGTTTTTAATCATCAATGCAATATTATGTATTCTGTATGTTAAAATACAGATTCTGTATATCCTAATTGTACCACTAAAATACAGATTACAGATTATGTATATACTATGCATGGAATTACAAAATTCTATGTAAGTATGCTTTTAGTTCCAAGTTTTTGCATGCAATATGACATATTTTGTATGTTAAAATACAGATTTTGTCGTGCACAATGTTGTATTCAAGAAAGAAAGAGTCAAGAAAGTTTTTTTCAAATTTCAAAGTCTATTGTAGAACATTGTTTTTCAAAATGAAAGTGAATAGTTTAAACTTAAATGATAAAGTGTATAGGAACTGAAAACAAGTAACATATTTATAACAACATCAAAAACAAACACAAAACAAAAAACTACTCACAAGACATTTGCTGAGATGATCCTCTGGATTTTACTGGAGTTCCATGTCCCTTTTAAAAATGCCATCTATTAATATTTAACATTTTCATTATATACACATTGTATTAGCATGCATCTAAAGAGAACGCCGGACCTTTGCAGCATTTTTACAAGCGATGCGAAATTGTGGATGGTCATGTTCCTCTCACTGCTTCTTTGCAGGAGCTATGAATTGTGTTGTAGGACTCTGTTTATCTACATCAAGGAAATAAACAGGTGAGTATAACAAGTAGTCTTAGGGTTAGTAACATAAAGGTAAGTAAACTTACTGTTGGGATCGAGATGGGCCCTCCCCAGTGTTCTTTGAAGCAGACGTTCACCACATCTTTAAAGTTGCCATCATATGTAAGCTGACGCCGGATGCTTCTCTGAAACAACACACAATACAAAAGCTCTGTTGTCAGCCTAGTCAGCTGTATACAGTCATCACCAGTAGTATGAGATTTATACAAAGATGTACATACTTTTCCAGGGACTTGAACTGCCAGCCTCCTGGGCAAAGGTGAGAACAGCTGAAACAGAAAAAAGCAGTAAATGTACAAGTTGCAGTTGATAAATATATGTTCTTCATAAGGAACAGATTATAGTGATTGTTATACCATTGCCAACTGTGTATCCACGCCGTTTGTGTTTGAGTCTTCGTTGACAGATTCATGGCAAGCAGAGGAATCCTCAGAGGAATCAGGCTGCCTGCCTTCTTCTTCAATAGTTTGCATGACTAACGGTGGGAGGTTAGCATCAGAATCATAGGAGTCGGTCAATTCTACTTGGTGTGTTCCTTCTTTCTGTCTCGGTTCTTTTTCACCTTCCATTCCTCCATTAGAGTTATCAGTCACAATTATGGGTTCCTCCTCTCTTTGTGGCTGCTCCCCCTCTCCCTGCTGCTCCTTCTTTCCCTGCTGCTCTCCCTCTCCCCGCTGCTCCTTCTTTCCCTGCTGCTCCCCTCTCCTTGCTGCTCCTTCTTTCCCTGCTGCTCCCCCTCTCTCTGCTTCTCCTTCTTTCCCTGCTGCTTCCCCTCTCTGCTTCTCCTTCTTTCCCTGCTGCTTCCCCTCTCTGCTTCTCCTTCTTTCCCTGCTGCTCTCCCTCTCCCCGCTGTTCCTTCTTTCCCTGCTGCTCCCCTCTCCCTGCTGCTCCTTCTTTCCCTGCTGCTCCCCCTCTCTCTGCTTCTCCTTCTCTCCCTGCTGTTCCCCCTCTCTGCTTCTCCTTCTTTCCCTGCTGCTCCCCCCTCCCGGCTGCTCCTTCTTTCCCTGCTGCTCCTTCTTTCCCTGCTGCTTCTCCTCTCCCTGCAGCTCCCCTGTATCTCCCTTGTGTTCTGCCACTTCACTCACGTCGTCACTTTCCGTTGTGATGTCTTGTATGTCGTCGCTGTCCATAATAGTGTCTTTTTTGTCTTCGCTTCAATTGTGGTGTCTTGTTGTCCTGGCTTTTTTTGTATGCTTTAAAGCTTTGCCAATCAGCTGTCAGTTGTCATGGGTGTCATGGATTGCTGTTTCTGATACATAAAACTTCCTCACTGTGGCACATGCTGTTGCCACTTCCTCGCTGTGGCATATGCTTTTCAGCACTGTTCTCCTTTCAGCATCTGTTAGATGTTTTTGGGCCTGTGGAAATGTAGGAAAATACTGTACTATCAGCACTGAAATGAGGTAGGTAACATCATCAGCAAAATCACTTATATAGCCCAGCGGACTTACATGGGTTGCCAAAGATGTTCTAATGTCTGTTATTGTGATTTTACTTTTCAGACCTGCTGTCTTCCATGCTTGAGCGACCAGGTCTGAGATCTTCAACATATATCAGAAGCAGATCCTAACTCCAACCGTGAACCCTAACCGTTTTAGAAGGTCGCCATTCGAGCTAGGAAGTTCCGATCGGGCCGAAACTCCAGATTCTGAGTCGGCTCCCTGATAGCTTCAACATATGTCAGAACTAGATCCTAACTCCAACAGTAAACCCGAATCCTAACCCTAACCCTTTTAGAAGGTCGCCATTCGAGCTAGGAAGGTCCGATCAGGCCGAAACTACAGATTCTGAGTCAGCTCCCTGATAGCTTCAACATATGTCAGAACGAGATCCTAACTCCAACCGTAAACCCTAACCCAAAACTAACTCCAACCCTTTTGGAAGTTCGCCATTCGAGCTAGGAAGTTCCAATCGGGCCAAAACTCCAGATTGTGAATCGGCTCCCTGATAGCTTCAACATATGTCAGAACGAGATCCTAACTCCAACCGTAAACGCTGACCCTAACCCATTTTAAATGTCGCCATTCGAGCTAGGAAGACCCGATTGGGCTGAAACTCCAGATTCTCATTCGGCTCCCTGAGAGCTTCAACATATGTCAGAACCAGATCCTGACTCCAACTGTGAACCCTAACCCTAACCCTAAACCTAACCCTTTGAGAAGGTTGCCATTCAAGCTAGGAAGGTCCGATCGGGCCGAAACTCCAGATTCTCAGTCGGCTCCCTGAGAGCTTGAACATATGTCAGAACCAGATCCTGACTACAAATGTGAACCCTAACCCTAACCCTAACCCTTTTAGAAGGTTGCCATTCGAGCTAGGAAGTTGCGATCGGGCTGAAACTACAGATTCTTAATCAGCTCCCTGAGAGCTTCAAGATGTGTTAGAACCAGATCCTGAATCCAACCGTGAACCCTAACCCTAACCCTTTTAGAAGCTCGCCATTTGAGCTAGGAAGGTCTGATTGGGCCAAAATTCCAGATTCTCAGTCAGCTCCCTGAGAGCTTCAACATACGTCAGAACCATCTCCTGACTCCAAACGTGAACCCTAACCTTTTTGAAGGTCGCCATTTGAGCTAGGAAGGTCCGATCGGGCCGAAACTCCAAATTCTCAGTCGGCTCCCTAAGCGCTTCAACATACGTCAGAACCATATCCTGACTACAAACGTGAACCCTAATCCTAACCCTTTTAAAAGCTTGCCATTTGAGCTAGGAAGGTCCGATCAGGCCGAAACTACAGATTCTGAGTCAGCTCCCTGAGAACTTCAACATATATCAGAACCAGATCTTAAATCCAACCGAGAACCCTAACCCTAACCCTTTTAAAATGTCGCCATTCGAGCTAGAAAGGCCCGATCGGGTCGAAACTCCAGATTCTCAATCAGCTCCCTGAGAGCTTCAACATATGTCAGAACCAGATCCTGACTACAACCGTGAACCCTAACCCTAACCTTAACCCTAACCCTTTTAGAAGGTTGCCATTCGAGCTAGGAAGGTCCTATCGGGCCGAAACTCCAGATTCTCAGTTGGCTCCCTGATAGTTTCAACATATGTCAGAACCAGATCTTAAATCCAACCGAGAACCCAAACCCTAACCCTAACCTTAACCCTTTTAGAAGGTCGCCATTCGAGCTAGGAAGGTCCGATTGTGCCGAAACTCCAGATTCTGAGTCAGCTCCCTGAGTCCTTCAACATACATCAGAACCAGATCCTGACTACAAACGTGAACCCTAACCCTAACCCTTTTAGAAGCTCGCCATTGAAGCTAGGAAGGTCCGATCGGGCCGAAACTCCACATTCTCAGTCTATTCCCTGAGAGCTTCAACATATGTCAGAATCAGATCCTAAATCTAAACATGAACCCTAACCCTAACCCTAAGCCTTTTAGAAGTTCGCCATTTGAACTAGGAAGGTCCAATCGGGCCAAAACTCCAGATTCAGAGTCAGCTCCCTGAGATCTTCAACATATATCAGAAGCAGATCGTGACTCCAACCGTGAACTCCAACCGTAACCCTAACTAGGGAGTTCCAATCAGGCCGAAACTCCAGATTCAGAGTCAGCTCCCTGAGAGCTTCAACATATGTCAGAACCAGATCCTAACTTCAACCGTAACCCTAACTATAAGCCTAACCCTTTTAAAGGTCGCCATTCAAGCTAGGAAGGTCCGATCGGGCCGAAACTCCAGAGTCTGAGTTGGCTCCCTGAAAGCTTAAATGTATGTCAGAACGAAATCCTAACTCCAAC
Organism: Megalops atlanticus; assembly: GCA_019176425.1. NCBI lineage: Eukaryota > Metazoa > Chordata > Actinopteri > Elopiformes > Megalopidae > Megalops > Megalops atlanticus. Next base: position 26,075,817 of record CM032896.1, on the reverse strand, counting down.
TGTAACCCTAACCCTAACCCCACTTTTGGGAACGGACCAACCTAGCAACTATCAACCACTTCTGGGTCGAAGAGAGGCTTCCACTGATCATCTGTACCAAGTTTCAGACCTCTAGCGCTTATGGCCTCAGAGCTGTGTGCTCAGGGATGACCTTGAAAGTGATACCTGGGAGAATTTGGCTACTTCCACTTGTCGTAGAGACTTGGGGCTGGTACCGTTGGAAAGGGCGTCCCTGAAAACTCCCCACTAGGACTTGGTCAGTAGCCTAATTCAAATGTGTATACTGTATATATATACATATATATATATACACACCCAATGTCAAAAAGACCAAAGCCTTCTGGTGTCCAGGGAAGAAAACGAAGAGAAGAGGAGGAAAAACGGTGATGAATGTGATGAATGAATAGTTTATCTATTGCATAGTAGTTACCGTTGGAGCAGAGTGTTACTAGTTTACTTTGAACGATAATAACTTTTGCTAATTTAATAAATAGCTAGGGTTAATGCCAGTTACTCCCACCTTAAATTCATAAGGGAAAGTTGGAAAGATTCTTCAGGTGTTTGGGGAATAACCTACAACATAATTTTGAGAAATGCACTTTTTCTTTTAAGTGTGCTGCATGAACCATCCACTGTCTGCCTCAAGGAACCGCCCAGTAAATATACGGTGGGTGGGCCAACGTTGGCTCATCATGGTTGGCGACAATCATCATCTGCTGCCAACGTTGGCACACTGTTGGGATGCCACTTTAGCCCAACGGTCACATAATCATCAGGAGCCAACACTGGTACAACGCTGGACTACCACTCTACCCCAACCATCGCATAACCATCATAAGCCAACGTTGGCACTCCGTTGGCATTGTGATTTTTACCCAAAAAAAAAAAAAAACAAACAATGCCGTGAAAGGTCACTTCATCACACATATTCATGAACAAATGAAATGATTCTCTAATTTGATAATTCAGCCTATATGTAAATTTAGGCTATAAAGGGTATCAAGCCAAATATAGATAATAAATCATAATGGTAATTCAGAATTTATATTTAAATAGATGTGTGGAATACACACCTTCCTTTTGTGGGAGAATTTGCTCTCATCCAACATCACAAAGCCATGGCGCCCACCAATCCTCATCTTGCCCTGATGTCGTCGTTTATCAATAGCTTCAATGCACACCTTCAAATGTGCCATGGTCAGAATGGCTGGGTCTGGGAAACAAGTTACTAGGCTACATAACTGAAATGTAGCAAACTGTGAATTTCCAACCTACCTTTCTCAAAGTGGAGGCCATCTTTGTCAGTGTTCGACTGCTGCAAGCAATGCCATCATCCATCATGTCTACCTGCCTCAGACGTAATCCTTGAGAAAACCTTGGATATGTTACATAGAGCAGTGAAGTAAGTATTTAACCCCAGAGAGTATTCAAATAATAGACTGCTGAAATGGTTGCATCATTCAAATATGGCCGTGATCAACATACAATGTACAATAGGTCCAATAACTGCAACCATTTTTCTTAAAGTCTATACTGTGCTAACATAACATCAAACCTCCATGTTAAAACAAGGTAGCCTAGTGATAAACAGACCTATAGATGAACTCCAAATGACACCGCAATGGTCTCCGCGAATTCGAAAATATTGTCCGAGCTCTGACAGATTTTCTTTTTCCATGCAGCCGTCAGTTAGTACAACACCTACCAGTATGGAAAGTTAGTTAGTAATTAGATTATTTAAAAGAACATTCATCTGGCTAACTATAGGCTAGGCCTAATTTTTCATATTGCAGCCTGTGTTGCATGAGGTCCACTGACTAGCCTACATTTCTTTGGAGTTTTTTACCATTTGTATCCATCGCCTTCAGACACAGCCATTAGCCGCATGGGTCTTTTGCAGGAACACTTCATTTGTCTATTTAGGATGCCCCTTTTCTGCATCCACAAAACGGTTTTTCTACGACTTCTTAAACTGTCGTCCTGTCTTAACAAATGCCTAATTTCATTACCGATGCTTTCATGAGAAGCCATGTTTTAATATCTTTGTAAAATGTGACCACTAGGTGGCCCTGTACATTTTTGATTGCATCAATCAATGCCAAATTTCTTCATGCTTCCTGTGTTGGGTTTCTCTTGGGTTATTCTTGGTGTAAAACTTGATAACAAATTGACAAATTGATAACAAAAAAATAGACATACTGAAACACAATGTTCAGACATAATGCTGCGGAATTTTGACTTGTAAGATTTAGGCAAGGAGCACTGGTCACTTGTGCACAGAGATCACTGCGTTTCTCCTGCACGCACATCCTTACGTCACCTGACAGCCTACAAGAGGTAAGTCTACACAGATGTTAGTCACTGCACTCCCGAAGTCTTCAAATATTAAAGTATGAAAATATCATGTTCACAACCCAAAACAGGAATATTATAGAGGTTCTCAGAGATATTACAACAGAGGGAGTTGGTCCTAATATTGTAGCTGTGACTACATGGTCAAACGACAGTGATTGCTCTAATGGTACTCATTTGCAAGTAACGTTGGCTGGGAAAACAGGCGAGACATTGATATCTGTGAAAAAAATAAAGTAAGTGGCTATTCATTAGTTTATAAGTCTAACTGATCAATTACGCATAAGTTTTTAATCTTAGCTTCGCTGCTCACCATATTCAACGGAAAAATGTTAAAATGTTAAATGTTAAACTGGGATAGGGCTAGCGTTAGTCAACTAGCTCGGCAATGTATGCACTTGCTCAACATTGCTAACTATATCCCATGTTGTCAATAGTGTGCTATCCCCTATTGATTCACCACCAAGACCTGGATATAGCGAACAATCAGGTAAGTTCTGCCTATATATACGGTTATATATTCGATTGATGTAACTTAAGCTAATTGTTTCAGTCGTAGTAAGAAATATAAAATACTAGAATTATCCTTATAAAGCTCACTTTGCCTCAGTTAACTCTTCAGGTTTTGCATGCAATAGCATAATAGCTAGCTTGAACATGTCTGCTAGAGCTAGCACTGGGAATTGTCATCGCATAGGTCAGCAAGCAATAGTCATATGCTTTTTTGCCTCTATGAACAGCAATGCATACAAGAAGAGGCCCTATAAATCAACAGCCCCGGCCAGCGCCGTTAGAGGAAAGTGAGGGTATGTACATTTCATGTGTTTTCACTGTGCACAGAAGAAGTGAAAAGCTGTCAGTAGACTTGATACATCTGTATGGAGGATCACGGGATATCAAAAATTAAAAGTCAAGCAACACAAAGCTGAAAGGGAGAAAAAGCTACCTTTTTTTCCAAATTAAGGTATATAACGTTATTCATTTATACATAGACTTTGAACTTCCTTTGACCTATGATATCCATTATAGTTAACTTCAATGTTTATGCCAAGCCAATATAAACACAGAAGCGAAAAGTGCAAATTCCATCCAGATGTAATTAACAAACCATGCCAGCAGCTAGCTAGCAAGGAGCTATGCAACATGAGCTGTAGTTACATTTGGCTCATCTGGTTGTTCCAGTAGGGTTATTAACATTGGCAAATGGCTAATTCATTTAAGCTGGTTCATCAGGTGTAAAGAGGTTATTGCCAGTCAGTCAGCAGCCTCTGTAAGCCTTTCTACAACCACCGTCAGTCATCTCCCAATGAGAGCCCTCCACTACAGTCCCAGTGAAACACTTTGAATCTGTTTATGGCTAGTCTCATGTTTTTAAAGTTTCAATTTGTCCATTCATTTCCTCAGAATTCCCCAGAAGTCACTATTTAAGTGATTATTTAAAAAAAATTTCTGATTGATAGGAGATAGGAATTGATAGGAGATAGGCTATGCTTCATTTTATAAGTAAATGTATGAGCTTGATTTGTACTCTTTCTTTATCAGCAGTAAAAGAGCTTCAATTAATGAAGGTACAACTACAAGCTGAAAAAGAAAAAAATCAGCTTCAAGAGGAAACTATTAAAGCAAGATAAAGCGTACTTTCAAGAACAATTGAGAAGAAAGGAAGAAATTGTGAGAGAACTGTTGGAAAGGATAAATATGGATTCACCGTCACCGTCAGCTTCTGGTGATTTTTCATTTTAACATTCAAGTAGCTATGTGGAATTCTGTGGGATTCAAGTTGTCTTGAATACAGCCCCACGGCACCCTTCCATCCACTTGCATTGTATATATGCACCCCACACTACTACATATTAGTACATACTACATATACTGCACCCCATATAGTACAAAGTGGCGTGGTGGCCCAGTGCTAGCTGTTTTGCCTGCTAACTTCAGAGGATATCTGGACAGCACAGAACAACATTTTTTATTAGGTCAAAATGGTTGTTTCTTCACATTGCATCACTATTTGTAGGTCAACCTGGAACATTTTAAACCAAAAATATCCTTAAAAAACACACCTTTAAACACATAGCACCTTCAAAGCGCAATAACAGAACATGATGTTCACTCAGTTAACCATGTACATGTTTTCCCTAGCTTGCCTGCCTTTCTTTCCATCCTTTACTGCATGTGTGTTTCATTCAAGGATTGTGTCCCAAGACAAAAGATGTGAAAAGAGAACCAGACTATGACTCTGATTCACCTCTGAGTGTGGACAGCCTGTCAGACTCATCACTGGAGGGGGAGCCCGGTAGAATGAAGCGCAAGAAGGCCTGGGCTGCCCCTCCAGGTAAGAAAGGTCTGCAGTGCAAGAAAGGTACTGAGAGCAGCAGTAGCAGCACCAGCGGTAGAGTTTGAGGTAATCATGATCTACCAACCTACACATACATGTACATACATATCAGTTCACCATCATGCTGTCATTTATCTGACAAAATTGCATATAGGCTACATTATAAGGACAAAAGTATGCAGATGCCTGCCATTACACCCACAGGAACTTCAGTGACATTCCATTAAAAATCCATAGGCACTAACATAGAGTTGGCTCCCCTTTCATAGTTATAACAGTTTCCACTCTTCTGGGAAGGATTTCCACAGGATTTTGGAGTGTCTGGTGGAATTCTGGCACATTCATCTTGAAGAGTATTTGTGAGGTCAGTGTCTGATGTTGGATGAGAAGGCCTGGCTCACAATCACTGTTCTAGTTCATCCCAAAGGTGTTTGATGGCATAGAGAACCCTATTCTCTGTAGGCTAGTCAAGTTCTTCCACACCAAACCCAACCATGTGTTTATGGACCTTGTTTGGTGTACTGGGGCACTGGATGACTGGACAAACCTTTTCACAGACACTCCAAAATCTTGTGGAAATCCTCCCCAGAATAGTGGAAGCTGTTAAAGCTGCAAAGGGGTGACCAATGACTATGGATTTCTAATGGGATGCCATTGAAGTTCCTTTAAGTGTAATGGCAGGCGTCCAAATACTTTTGTCTGTAGTGGAATGGCACAACACACAATCATGAACACAAGACACATAATTGCTAAGCTTAGTAAACAAGGAATACGAGACAATGGCAATTTACCTTGTTTTAGATTAGGGATGTACAGGGATGTTTAATTGACAAGCAAACAAACATATGGTTGAAAGCACATAAGAATGCTTCCCTTGCCCTGAAGGAAGCTTCTCTATTGCCATACAACCCTGCTTATTGCTCTCGCCCTCTGGTAGGCAGAAAAGGATATTGTCTGTGTGTCTGCTCACATAACTTCTAAAGGTCTGATGAACTTCAAATTTTTATTGAAGCAAGAGGGTCACCATGTCTTAGTCCTACTACATGATCATCTGGATCTGGTTCAGAATGCAGATGCTTGAATGTTGTTACATTTTGGTTTGGACAGGGGTGAGAGTCTGCAGTCGTTTGACTGTTCTTATATTGTCAACTTTTTCAAATGTCAAACATCTAATAAATGAAATACTTGCAAATTTAAGTGGGTGCATGTATCTGTGCTTATGTTTATTTTTTTCCTTTCAGTTAAAAATTGCAGGAGCATAATTCGCAGATACAGAGCTGCTCTGGATGCCTTCCGCAAGGGTGGATCTATGAAGGCAGCCTTTGAAGAGGTTGGTGTGGACAGGAATACAATTTGGAGGACAGCACCAATTGCTGAACTAAGCATAGCAGCTCCAGAGCTATTCCATGCTGTTGGGCAGTGGGAGAAAAGCTCTCAACCTTTATTGAAAAATGTCGATCTGCAACAACTGTTGATATAAAAGAAAAGATAACACAAATGAAAGAAAACTGAACCCTCCTACCAATTTCATCCTAAAACTGGTTTGAGTTGTTGTTTCAATTTGATCATTTGGTTTGAGTAATTGTTCTTCTCTCTTCAATATAATAAGTATTGTTAAATGGGTTTTACTGAAAGTGTTTTGACGTGGTGTTTAATACAAAGAAATTGCAATGCCTGTATCTTTAAAAAAATCATACAGATTGTTGATTGTTGTTGTTTGCCAAAACAAACATGTTACTGAAACATAAAATAAAGTTTTTGGTTTTTTTTTTAGCAAAATGTATGTGCAAAAAATCATAAAGATTGTACTAAAGTGAAGTAATTTGGAATGCAATGTTTTGTTGGATTATGGCTGTACTATTTTCTTTGATGTGAATTGTTGCGTGGACATTGCTGGAATTTTTTTAAATGTTTTTTATTTTTTAAATGGCTGTACCCTTTTTATAAACATGCCAATTGGTAATGGTTTTATGCCAAAAACAAGAATGTAATTAAAACATAAATAAAAATGTGTCTCACGGCAAGCAAATATGTGTTGACTTCTTACAATTAGTTCATATTGTTTTATGCTGACCTATAATATTTTATACTGGTATGAACATTTTAATACTTTACTTAAAGCTAACAAAGACATGCTATATGACATTAAAAATGACTATAAGCACCAGGGCCCACTGCACCAGTGTAAGGTCTGACAATGGGTCTGAGGATATTGTCCCGGTACCTAACAGCAGTCAGGGTACTGTTGGCTAGCACGTGGAGGTTTGTGCGACCCTCCAAGGATATGCCTCCCCAGACCATCACTGACCCATCACCAAACCAGTCATGCTGGATGATGTTGCAGGCAGCATAACATTCGCCACGGCGTATCTAGACTCTTTCATGTCTGTCACATGTGCTCAGTGTGAACCTGCTCTCATCTGTGAAGAGAACGGGGCACCAATGGCAAAGCTGCCAATTCTGGTGTTCTCTGGCAAATGCCAATCGAGCTGCACGGTGCTGGGCTGTGAGCACAGGTCCCACAAAAGGACGTCAGGCCCTCATGCCAGCCTCATGGAGTCTGTTTCTGACAGTTTGGTCAGAAACATGCACATGAGTAGCCTGCTGGAGGTCATTTTGTAGGGCTCTGGCAGTGCTCCTCCTGTTCCTCCTCACACAAAGGAGCAGATACCAGTCCTGCTGCTGGGTTGTTGCCCTTCTACGGCCCTGTCCAGCTCTCCTTGTGTAATGGCCCGTCTCCTGGTATCTCCTCCACACTCTAGAGACTGTGCAGGGAGATACGGCAAACCTTCTTGCGACGGCACGTATGGATGTGCCATCCTGGAGGAGGTGGACTACCTGTGCAACTTGAATGGCCTGCAGGTACTGCCTCCTGCTACCAGGAGTGACAAGAGCACTAGCAAAATGCAAAACTTGAGAAAAATCAGTCAGGAACAATCAGGAGAGAGAAATGGTCTGTGGCCACCACCTGCAAAACCATTACCTTTTTGGGGGTTGTCTTGCTGTTGCCTCTCCTGTCCACCTATTGTCGCTTTCATTTGCACCAAAGCAGGTGAATTTGATTCACAATCACCTATGCTTCCTAAGTGGACAGGTCGATATCCCAGAAGTTTAATTGACTGGGTGTTATACTGTGATGATTGAGTGTTCCCTTAATTTTTTTGAGCAGTGTATTTCATAAAATAAATAAACGTGTCATGTCTTATTATGTAGCATGAATTGGAATGGTTACTTTAATATATGGTATATATATATTTATTTGTTGTTGTATGTTGGTAGGTTTAGGCAATTTTAGTGAGATGGATTTACATAACATTACCTGTTTCTGAGGTAATTTAGCTAGCGTAGGTAGCGACGTATTTAGCTCTTTTAGCTAATCCCACACTGCCTGGTGAGCTAAGGCTATGTTTTTTATTTCTTACAAACGGTGAAGTGGTTAATGTTATACAGGTGTCACAGATATTCAAAGAAAATATTCCATCTGGCCTCTTAAATTTTTATGACAGTGGCTGTAGTATCTAGATAGCCCACACCATAGTGCTGTCATACACTGCACTAGCTGCCTACTCCTTCGCCAAACAGCCGCCGCTATAGCTGTCAAAGTTTGCTTCAGGTAAACCTAGGTTAGTTTCATATGGCCCAGATCTGGCAAAACATAGCTTAGTCATCAGTGAAAAATTGGCTGCGGTATGCTTAAGACCGTGACGGAGAGAGGAAGGCGAGGAACGCAATTAATTAATAATTAAGTTTCTAAAAGTAGTCTACTGTATTTTAAATGCAATTGTATTCTAAATAATTATTAAAAATGTATCATATGTTCTGTCATTTGTGTTTTTGTGTATGTATTTTGTCATGGTTTAGCCTGTTAAATTGTTCCAAATACATTTCTTTTAAGTTTGATTTTAGCTTTTTATTCCATTTTAAAATCCCGTCAATGTTTTATTAAATGTTTTAAATAATTCAATTTTCTTAATTATATTTTTTGTCATTTCTTCATGTTAACTTAGTCTAAAATAGGCTACTCTTTTCCTCTGTTTGATATCTCCAACAACTACGTTAAAAGGGATACAGATAAAGACTTCTCCAACCTGAAATTCTGAATGGAAATTTCTTCTGTGTAGCGCCGCATACTTCTGCAAATGTGATATGTTGGATATAAAGGGCACATAATTGTTTCTGCCGACTTCAGAAGACCAAAACATTGTATGTATCCTAGTACCGTGTCTACTAACAAATGCCTCTTTGTTGTAGGAAAAAAAATGACATTGAAACCAAATGGAATAGGCTAATCAGTAATGGTTGGCTGGCGACTTTGGACCGCTGGTGTTAGTGTAACGTTCTAGAACCAAATACTGCTCTGTGCAGAATATCACATGGATTATAGTTGGCTGCCGACGTTGGGCCAGCCGTGCAGATAAATGGTTGGGCCACCGTCATAAGAACAAAAGAGTGCAACGTTGGGCCATCATAGTTGGGCCAACATCGAACTGATGAGCAAAAACAACGGTTGCCCAGCGTTGAAAAATGACAATAGGCCAACGTTGGGCCAACGCAAATTTTTTACTGGGCAGGCATACATTTTTATTGACATTGTAGCCAAAAATTAATAATTATAATAAAATTATATATATATATATATATATATATATATATATATATATATATATATATAGTAAAATAATTTATAGTGACTTGTGTTGTTATTAATAATGTCATTATTTTTGGATGTATTATTAATTGCTACAGGAAAACAAGTAAGATTCATTTTCTTATGGACCCTTATAGGGGAAAGACCTAGTAAGTTGGGTAGTTAGAGGTTTAGCATTGTGTTTTTTTTTGAGAGCCTGATTAGAGGGAGATTGTGAGGGAATGTATGCTTCTGTCCCTGCCATGCTGTGGAGAAATAAAGATCACAGAAGGAACTTTAATTCCTCTTGTAACCCGCCTTGTTTGTGCCCTGTCCTCCGAAGTGTCAAGCATAGTAAAAGCCCATGATATTCCCAAGAATTAGGGTTACAACATCTTAGTCTAGTAGTTATCCAATGTTAGCCCTGCTTGTAATAGTCAATTAAAATGCTTTTCCTTTTCCATCCCCTTTTGTAATTAATAGTTGTAAGCCTTTGCATTTTCATTATTGATTAGTCTTATATGTACAGCAAACAGCATTCATCATGTGAGAGAAGTGCTCATTGAATACATGTTTTGTGCATGAATGCTAGGTGTAATTACTCTTACTGTTTGTGTTTAGAATGTTATAGGCTACAAAGTGGCTTAGTTGCTATTATACGCTAGGTTTCACCATCAGCAGCTTTTTTATTAATATAATGTAACACCCAATGGTTACATATACAGTCGTCCCCCCTTATCCGCGGTTTTGCCTTCCAGAGTTTCAGTTACCCGCGGTCAACCGCGATCCGAAAATATTAAATGGAAAATTCCAGAAATAAACAATTCATAAATTTTAAATTGCTGTCAGTGCCCCGGCATCTTAGCCGGGTTTGTTTTTGTTTTCTTGGCTTCTGTTTTTTCCTTGTGTTCTAGCCCTGCCCTGCTCTCCGCCCTGTCTCCACCCACCTGATTACCTGCCTGCGCACCTGCATCCCATCTCCTCATCAGTCTCGCCCTATATATTCCCCGCTTGTGTCTGGTCTTGTTGCTAGCTCGTCTCAGTTCTCTGTGTCGCTACGAGCCGTTTTCCCTGTTCTGCCTGCCTGCCTGCCTGCCTGTTTTGCTGTATTTTTGCCTGTTCTCTCGACTATGTTTTTGGATCTGTTTTTGGTATTGTTTGCTGTGCTTATCGGGATTTTTGACCTTGCCTGTTTTTTGACCTCATTTTCTGGAGTTCGTTTTGGACTTAATAAACTCGCAGTGCGCATCCTGCCTTCCTGTCTGCACCTGAGTCCCTGCCTGAGCCTTGACTATTGCACGCTGTTCTGAGTAGTGTGAAGAAATCTTGCGCTGTCCCGCCCAGGACGTGAATCATCCCTTTGTCCAGCGTATCCACGCTGTATACGCTACCCACTACCCGATGTATGTATAGGAAAAAACATAGTATATATAGTGTTTGATACTATCCACGGTTTCAGGCATCCACTGGGGGTTTTGAAACATATCCCCTGCGGATAAGGGAGGACTACTGTACTCCTCTTCTCTCTTCAGATGCACTTTTGAAATATTTTAATCCCACCCCTGCAAATCCTGGGCCACCTATTTATAAATCTTTTTATGTCTGCACTGGTTTCTTTATTATCATATTTTGTGCAATACGTTATTTACATTGTATTTATAATTTGTTTTATGCCACTTGTTTCATTAATACTGTTTTGTGGGGTTTTTTGTTTCTAAAATAAATAAGATTTCAAAGACATAAACCTATGCAGTTTCTGTATGAGTGTATATTTCTGTGGTGGAAATGACTACGGTGCAAGGGGCACCAGCTAAAATCTTGCCTAGGGCACCAAATTGGTCAGGGCCGGCTCTGACCACATGGAAAATTAATCTGGAGCAAATTCTCAATATTTGGCGACTTTCTCAAGTCACTTTTTATTTACTGCTAGGAACACATTCTGAATCTAGCATCTGCCTCCAATCAGCTGCTTGTGTTGCTTGGTATGCACTATGCAAACAGGATTTTATCATCCATCCCTGGTCTGCCTGTTCTAGCAACAAAGTGCGAAACAGCCAGTTTTCCTTTTAGTACACAGATTAGTGTTTAGTGGTGCATTACATACATAGGTGTACTCAGGATGTGTGCTTGGGATATCTTGTGTAATATATCTAATTCAACATTTTTATGCATCTGTGTATTGTATCTATTGTATTTTCATGGTGTGTAAATGAAATTGAGGAACTACTTGTGCAACTTCGAGAAAATCAGTTTTTCAATAGCAGGAGCAACCTAAACATATGTGGTGGAAAATTTTTGATTAAGTGTATACCCCATATGTAAATTATGAGTATTGCCACTTTCACCCCCAAGAAAAGTGGAGCTTGACGTGGTATGATTAAGCTTGTTACAAGGTGGAGATAAATTATTGCAAGCAAACGTCATAAGCATTTCTAGCAGACGTTTTAACCACTTTAACCACAGTATTGACATATTTAAGACAGTATTGACATATTAGCTGAAGTTACTGTATATCAACCACTTACTTTATCTTTACTATACATGTGGAGATCTAGAAGTGTATAAGGAAACCAGACAATCAAGTATGTTAGCCTTAAATAAACAATATGTATTCTATTATACTTTGTATGCATGTGAGCAGAGACTGAGGGAGAGGGGTTGGTGGTGTGCAGGAGACTGTGGGAAGATATGTAGCAGTGAGATATCATGACGTAGAACTGAGAGGGAGAAGAGAAGAGAACAATTTTATATGTGTGCCGTAAGTTACAAAGTAAGGCCTGTTGTTGTGTTGTCCAGACATTGCTCAGGAGATGAACCATGAGCGTAAGATAAAGAAGAATCGGACTCTGTGAGAGGGGGGTTGTTTGTTCAGTACTATTGTGGTGGAAGAAACGTGACAATCTGTATAGCCACATGCAGTAAATGTGTAGTTTATAAGCATTGCCAGTAGAAGTCAGTTAAGCTAAAGCAGGTAATTAGTTATTTTTAAGGTGTGTGAACCCTGGAAATAATGTAAAATTAAGGTGGGATATTTTTTTTCCTTTAAAAAAAAGGAGACATAAATGTGCTGGTGTACCACAGAGGCATGCTGGAGGGGGGAGAGATAACAGGAGAGTGTGGTGTGACTGGAGAAGTAGCAATAGTGTACGGAGAAGATGGAGTGACTTTAAGGGAGGAGTTTGAGTTTCATAAGCAAGCATTGTCAGTGGGTTACATTCAAGGTTATTCTAGGTTAAAGTGGATAGTCAACTATGTTTTTTAGCAGCCAAGGCAGATAAAGAAAGCTGGAACAATAGGTTTCTATATGAGTCAGGGTGCATGTGACAGAGAAGCCTAAATAATGTTGCTTCTCTTGGTGCAGGTGCAGATCTTCACCTGGCTTTTGGGGGTGTGAATGACTGCTTGGGGAGAATGAATATGTGCGTTGCTCCATGCGGACCAGCCCCGGTTTACTGTATGTGATTGATCATCATATGCAATAAACCTAATTACATCAGATTCTTGAGAATTATATTTGTTCTTTATAGGGCACTGGAATTCATGTTCTGCAATTATCAAAAAAGGTATGTATAAATTATATAACTTAGAATTGTTACAGCACAAATGTGGAGGGAGCCTCCAGTCCGATTGGCCTAGACTGGGAGAGGTTCTCCACCGCACATACCACATTCTGGCTTGCAGTTACTGTACAGTGCATCTTTAAAGTGTGCTCCTCACACACATACAGCAGCTGTTCTTTTTTTACCATACAGAGAACATGGGAACCCCTTGTTTTTTGCCTTAATCCATATTAATACTATGACAACAAAAACATGCACAGCTGTACAGGCTGAGGGACTGAGGTCCAAGCAGTTAATCTTAGGTCACAAATGGATTGTGGCCTGCCTATACACAAAAATCATATCTCTCCTGGCCTCTAGTGGCTGATTTGGAGCATGGCAGCTGTGTACCTGGAGTGGAAAATACTAGTGGCTATTCAATGCAACCACCTTGCACTTTGTCATCAACCTTTAGCCATTGATAAAAGCATGTGCAGCATTTCTTCATGTCAAATGCAACACAAGATAATAGAAGGAAGCAGTAAAAATACTTGCATTGATTTAGGCCTACAACAGGCAGCGGCATCAGATTTAAGGGAAGCACTGTGGCGGAGTGGTAAGGAGCAGGGCTAGTAACCAAAAGGTTGCTGGTTTTATTTCCCACAGGGACACTGCTGTTGTATCCCTCAGCAAAATACTTAACCCACAATTGCCTCAGTAAATATCCAGCTGTATACATTTGTGTAGATTCTCTAGATTGTAATAACAACAATGTAATGTAATTTAATGTCCAGGCAGTTTGATTGTTTAAGTTACACTCAATAGATAAATGAGGCACTAACATTATCTGACTGATTGTGACTTTTTCAAGTTCGCTTCATGAGGCATGCTAGAAAACTGAACTTACAATAAAAAGAGGAAAGATCATTTGGTAAGGATAAACAGTTCATTTCTCACACATCTTACTGAACAAACCTGACATTGCATTGCAATTTTTTTTTTCCTGGAAGGCATGTTTTTTGCATTCATTGGGAAGGCTGATTCATCAACAATTATGGGCTGTGGAAACTTCACCACATGTTTTCTGGTAAACCACATTGCTTTGTTGTTGAGATGCAACATTATGTTGACATTTCACAGTATTATCTACCGCTTTCTTGCTGGAAGTGTGACAAGGTAAGTGTGAAGCCATTTGTAGCGCCTAAAATAGTTTTGAGGCAGTGATCATCCTGATGGATTTTGTGCATTATTTTTAGCTGGAAAAAATTCTCAAAATGAACTTCATCAATCAATGCACATTCACTCTATTAATATATGTCAAAACCTAAAATGAAACACAGTCCAAAATATTTTAAAAAACCCCGAGAAGTTATGGCTGGTATTTTAATCACTGCTTTCTGTCACTGCCTATTTGCAACACACCAATGACTACAGAAATGTACAGCTTGTGACATCAAGGTAGATTCTAAAAAGCCTCTTCCCATCATTTATCATAGCTTGCTAAAGATGTGCGTATATATGAAATATGTAGTAAACTAGACCTGCCCACTTCTAAGCAGAGTCAAATGAGAGGCTGTAGATATAAACTACACCACAGTAATTACACTAGACCACTTCCTTCAGTTCTCAGGAAAAGAGTGCTAAATGACAATAATGTAATGCAAAGTATACAGTGCATCTTCCGATTTGCCAAATTAACGTCTGTATTTAGGAAAAACTTCAGTAGGCAGTATTAAAACAAAAGCAGCAATTGTCCTTAATGTTACGCATGAGATATCGAGTCACATTTTGGGTTAACGGCCCTGTATACAGGAGATACTGTTTGTGGCCCGTACCGCGGTGTGACTCGCATAAATACTCAAGCAGCGCCTTTAGTCTTGATGCACAACAGAAGGCGACGTGATTAAGTGCTCCCTTTACAACTCCCACTCGTGGTGGTATGAGGGTGAAGGTCGATGAGCAAGAAAACCACACAGCATCTAGCACATTTCTGTTCTGAATGCGATTCATTCTCCTTTTCCAGTTCCACTGTTATCGTGCCTAATGACAACAGCCTCTGGTCAATCCGTGCACCGTCCCTAGAACGCACAAAGAGCGCGGGGATATCGGCAGTTGGAGTGATGTAATTCAAAATGATGCCGTGGTTTGAGGGGAAGTTGCTTGGGGAATTCAATGTGTCAGGTTACGTCGTTACAATGTTTTATTTTGTCACTTTGTACAAATGATACGCACATCTAGTGGTGTTTCACAGGTGCAGGATATGAAGATTACATGTAGGAGTGAAAGGACAATTAGTCTCACAATGATGCTCCCAAATGTTGAATGTACGAGAGCAACGTCTCCATTGCTGCAGCCTTCGTCTTATTTTATTACTTTTCAGTTATTCAGCTTTGATTTCATATGTAGCGCAGCATGATTACCGGTAAGGTTAAAGACAATCGCATGTAAGTCACTGAAAGAGCGGTATACAGTATATGACGAAGATTTCTGCGATGGAAACATAAATGTAACGTCACTTGCGATCTTTTCATTTTTGGATGGCCGATCAGTAATTTATAATTTCTTTAGCACTTGGTTGAATCACCTTTTGCAGCTATTACAGTCATTATGCTACTTTACATTACTTCATTTAGCAGACGCTCTTACCCAGTGCGACTTCCAAATAAGTACATCACTATGCTAAGAGTAGTTATCGCGAAGTATTACAAGAGGTCAGTAAGATACAAAGTTAAGTGCTAAGCTAGTGTAGAGTGCCTTTTTTTAGACATAGATAGGGAGGAAGGTAGGCTAGAGATAAAGCTTGAAAATATGAGTTTTAAGTTTTTTCTTGAAGGCATCCAGGGAGTCTGCTGTCTGAATCTTGGCAGGAAGCTCATTCCACTAGTGTGGAGCCAGTACTGAGAGTTTTTTGGGAAAATTCTCTCGTAATTTTGCAGTGTGATTGAGCAGTATTAGCCCATTAATCTCAAAATTGCTCAAGCTGTACCAAGTTAGTTGGGGAGTGGTGGTGGACAGCAATTCTGAGGTCTTTCCACATATTTTTGATGGGGTTAAGGTCAGGACTCCTACTGGGCCACTCAAGGACATCAGTTTTCTTTGGGTCATTGTCCTGCTGAAACACAGACTTCCTCCCTAGTTTACATTTTTTGGCAGAGGGGAGTAGGTTTTTATCCAGAATCTCCATGTAATGTGCAGCATTCATCTTCCCATCAATCGTGATCAGGTTGCCAGTCCCTGCTGCTGAAAAGCACCCCCGTAACATGATGCTACCACCAGCGTATTTCACTGTGGGGATGGTGTTTCCTGGCTGATGTGTAGTGTTAAATTTACACCACACATACCACTTAGTGTTTGAGCCAAAAAGTTCCACTTTAGTCTCATTAGACCACAAGACCTTCTGCCATATTTTTGTCATATCTTCCAAGTGATGTTGTGCAAAGTCTTTATGGACAAGCATGTGCTTTTTTTTTTTTTTTTTAGCAAGGTCTTCTTTCTTGCCACTCTTCAATAAAGGCCCTTTTTGTGCAATAGCTTGGATATTGTTGACCCATGGACATCATTTTCAGTTGTAGCCACTGATATCTGTAGCTTGGTAAGAGTGGTAGTTGGCATCACAGTAGCCTCTCTGACAAGTGCCATTGTTGTTCGGTGACTAAGTTTAAGGGGGCAGCCTGTCATAGGCAGTGTGGCTGTAGTTCAATATTTCTTCCACTTGTATGATGGACTATGCTGAGCTTCGCGGTATGTTCAGTGCCTTTGAAATGTTCTTGTATCCTTCCCCAGATTTGTGTTTCTCCACAGTTATATCCCTCACTTGTTTTGAATGCTCTTTTTCATTTTGGTTTGTTCAATGGAAATTCAAACCATACTGTTTGACCTTATAGAGGGGGATGGTATTTATGCTCATGAAGTAGTTCAAAACAGGTGATCCACTAATTCCCTATGCAGGTGGAGACCATCAACAAATTGGATTAGCCTTATAATTACGAAGGATATGAATACTTTTTAAATGTCATAATTCATAAAGGGACACATAAAAACCTAAAGCCATTGGCGTTTCAAAGCATAAGAAAGTGTTATGTCTCCCTTTATGAAGTATGACATTTGCTTGTGTATGATTTATGAAGGCATTATGTTGTGTTTATGAAGGCTTTACGTATGCTTCATTAAGCCTTTATAAAGCAACACTACGTTTAAAGTGTGACTGGAGCTGCATTGAGTACATAGTAGGGCGGATCCTTCGGATTTTGTACAAGAAGAATCTGCGCACCTGATTCACCACTGTGACCTAAGAAGAAAAGGACAAGTTGCTATCAAGTGTTACACCAAGGCTTTTGACAGTGGCAAAGGCTTCTAGAGTCTAGACTGAGGGAAAGGTCTTGATACAGGAAGGACCTGGATGGGATGAAAAGCATCTCAATCTTAGTCAGGTTCAGCTTTAGGCAGTGATAATATTACTATTTTAACACTTCGAAGTCACAAAAATCATCTCCCCATAATACTGACAACACCCCCTACCGCAATTGAAAATCACTGTACGGAGGTCCGACCTCCCCAAGCCTCTCACTGATGTCCATTGTAAACAGTTGTTACCCCAGTGGCTCGTGAGTCCTGGCTTTTAACATGAGGGTGAATGCCAGTAAGGGAGGACAATCCTCCCTTTGGGCATGTCTAGCCAGAGGGTCTGGATTTAGCGCTTAACATCAGTGAACCAATCAGCGGAGCTGACTGCACTGGTGAATACCCAATCAGAGTTTTGAGGGAGAGGGTTATCAATGATATCATGCAAGAATCTTGTCTTGTGTCATTAGTCATACAGCAAGGAAAAGAATTGTTGTGTTTAGCCGAGAAGTGTTTTTCTGTTGGAAGCTAGCTTTGTTGATTGCTAATAAGCCACAATGGACAGCGGACATTGTCCATGTTTTATTAAATACACCATTTCACTCTTTGGACTACAAGGTTAGGGTCAAAGCAGCAGGGAGACCAGTTCCAAAAACCGAGATTACCAAACCGAACGGTAAGGTCAGTGTGTTCAACACCACATGTACAGACCTAGCCATCTACCCATGTAAAGTCTGACTGCAGCCAGCTAACATTAGCTAACGTTACCTGCCTAGTTGAGCTAATGAGTATAGGAAGCTAGCTAGCTAACAAGCTTGCAAACATTAAATGAAATAAAATGTTTCGCTAAGCAGCTAGCAGTCTTAACTATACTACTACTTTGTCTGGTCAGCTATTTTAAATTTTGTTTCGAAGTTCAGACCATTTCATAAAAAGAATAAAATGTGTTTTTTTTGGTTCAGAGCGTTTCAATTAGAATATGCTTATGCATATTTGAATATTTTATACGTAAGCGGTAATTTGATTTTTAAAACTCAATAACGCATATTAATGCATATGCGTTTCAATAACATTAATATTAATATTCTTGAAACTTTATGTATCGTAATAATTATTAATACATTTTTACAAAATATCGGGTGGGCACGACGCCACTGTATATATGACCAAAAGTCCTTACTGCTGCT
Organism: Megalops atlanticus; assembly: GCA_019176425.1. NCBI lineage: Eukaryota > Metazoa > Chordata > Actinopteri > Elopiformes > Megalopidae > Megalops > Megalops atlanticus. The sequence goes on along the minus strand of CM032896.1, from coordinate 26,057,433 downwards.
TTAAATGTGTCTGGGTTTTACATGCCTGCATATGCCCTCACTAACACCCCCCACCACCACCACCACCACCATAGATATATATAGATGCCGTGTAATTTAAAAATGGTCTCACTCCCCTCTGGAAGCAGAGAAAAGCTTATCTGTTTTATTATGATCGCTCTCTTATTTCCCAAAGTAGGAACTAGGCGATTGCGGGTTGTCTTATTTTCCATTGCTGTCTCTGCTTCCGGAACTGCGTTATTTAAAAATTTTCTCACGCTCCCTCCAGAAGCAGAGAAAAGCTTAGCAGCACACAGCTAGGATCTTCCCAGGGTCAGAAACTTAGCTAGGGGTCGATCGAAACCATTAGGACCTCCGTTCGAGTCCCAAAGCACGAGCTCGGCAATCGCAAGCTCTTGTTTGTTTTCAAATCGCATTCTCTACTTACCGAGCCGCGATACAATAGCCTCACGCCCCTCCAGAAGCAAATAGAAGGTTAGCAGCACACAGCATCCTCACAGAGTGAGAAACTTAGCTATATATTTTATTCCTCCTTGCATCACTGGTGCTTTACAAGCATTGCAAATAGCAATTTTGTTATCTGTTTTAGATATTTTGAAATACTTCCATACAGCTGACATGTTGAAGCTTGTTGCTGGCGCTCATAATAAACATTTAGCGTCATCGCGTGCGCATAGTTAACACGTCACCTTATCGGCCAGGCACATCGGCAGAAATTTTCATATCTGCCGTTGCCGATAATTAACTTCTTAAGTTTTTATTGGCCGATACCGATGTTGTGCCGATATCATCATGCATCCTAGTGTCAGATGGTGAGAAAGACAGGAAGAGTTGCATGTCATCAGCATAGAAGTGGTACGAAAAAACATGGGAGGAGATGACAGAGCTGAGAGATTGCATCTAAAGAAAGAAAAGGAGGGGACCAAATACAGAGCCTTGAGGGACACCCGTAGACAGACTGTGGGGTCTAGACAGCTCACCATTTCAGGACACCCCGAAAGAACATCCAGCAAGGTTGGATTCAACCTAGAGAAGAATGGTGTCAGTGATCCCCAATGTAGCCAGGGTAGAAAGAAGTAGAGCATGGTCTACTGTGTCAAAGGCTGTAGAAAGGTCTAGAAGAAGCAAGACTGAGGAGTGGGAGGAAGCTCTGGCTGATTGAAAAGCCTCAGTGATGGAGAATAAGACTCTGTGTCTCTGTGGAATGATCAGCCTTGAAGCCAGACTGAAGAGGGTCAAGACGGTTGTTCCGGAAGAGAAAGGGGGATAGCTGGTTGGCCACAGTTCTTTCAAGTGTTTTTGACAGAAACAGGATTTTACCATCTATCCCTGGTCTGCCTGTTTCAGCAACAATGTGCAAAACATCCACTTTTCCCTGTAGCACACTGATTAGTGTTTAATGGTGTGTTATGTACCTAGGAGCACTCAGGATGTCTGCTTGCATATATTGAAAATGTCGGGTGTTGGTTTGGGCAGCCCAGGGAGTTGCATGTGGGCGTGGCACAGCGTTAATTTAATGATGGGTTAACGAGCGAGTAACGCCGGGCACCTGTGAGCGGGGCGTCTAGGGGAGCTTTGCTGCCGAATAAAAGGCAGCTAGGTGGGGTGAGAGGGGACAGCCGCCTGGAGAAAGTAGCAGGAGTGCGTGGGGAAGCACACTGTCTTGGTGTTTATTAAGTTGTCTTTTTCTTTTTCTTTTCCTTTGTTTGTTTTCGGGGTTTTCTACTTTTGTTCAGTTCTTGTGCGTTTGTGTTCGTGCAGGACTTTGGCAGGGCAGAGCTTCGCCGGAGCAAAGAGCCGGGGAAAAGGAAGATTGCTGAACGCAGACCAGCCGCGGGGAAACTGCTGCCCAGCTGGTCGATTGGCACAAATAGCAGGGGCGTCTGCCCTGCTTCCCATAAGAAAAGTGTTTTATTTCGTCCCACATGAGGCGTGTGTGTGTGTGTGACCAGGGGTGGCTCTGCTGGCTTCTCAGTTCCCTCTTCGCGTTCGTAGGGATTGCAGAGCGGGGTGAGGGATCAGTCTGGAGAAGCAGCGCAATTCCACCCGGCAGCACAACTACATGGAGCCTGGCCTCCGGACAGCAAAGGACTCTTTTTATGGGACATGAGGGTGTTTTTGGGGGATTCTTTTTGTTGTTAGATTGTTTATTTTTTTTGTTTTGGAGTTGCTGCTGGGAGGAAGTCGATCAGCAGCAACGCCTGGTCTATATAAGTGTGTGTGTGTGGGTGTATGTGTGAGTGCTCCCGGTGGCAGCCTGTGACCCCCACTTGGTCAGCCCCGTGTTGGGACTGGCTCACCCCTGCCAGAGGGAGGCGCCAACTGCAGCTTGTGAGGGGAATTGCAGTGTTTGCTTACTGCCTGAGTGTAAAGGTGTGAGGGACCACTGTGTGCTGTGGATTTGGCGTGTACACTTACCTGTGGGGGGCGCTACCCTTTGGGGGGAGGGGTTACAGTTCCACTGGGGCTTACAGTGGGAAGAGTAGGCAAAGGGGGTGACTCCAGGGTGTGCTGTTAATGAATTGTTTTTATTGTAAGTTTTAATCCCTTCTTGTTAAATAAAGCTTGTTTCTTTGCTACCTACCTGGTCTCGCGTTGTGGTGGCCTGACAGTGGTCAGTGGTTTAGTGTCTGGGTTGGCTAACCCTTGACATAAACATGTTCCTCCAGGGAATATTACATTGTTGCACACACCTCACTATTTCATGCTGTCATTCAAAATGTAATTGATGCTCACACAACCCGAGTGCTGAATTGTGTATGCGTTCTGTTTTAAAATGTTTTCTACCATTTACATTTACATTTAGGTCATTTGGCAGACGCTTTTATCCAAAGCGACTTACAAGTGAACCACTCGATTTCATCAATATGACATACCCGTTTGCATTCTGTTCTTGAGGTCATCAAGGTGGCACACCACGTCTCCATGAGAATATGTGATTTAATGCCTCCTACCAATGATCAAACATTGGTGATTTGTCAGTGCTACACAGGCACATACACTGTTTATCTGTCTTTATATATAAAAGGGGTGAGAAACTCCCGCTTCAGTGGACCACTGTGCGGAATAAACATTTCTGGTTGGACGGCTGAGTCTCCTGGTTGTCCCTTCAGAAAAGCTAACACCTGGATGCCATACATTTGTACTTGTACTAAGAATGATGCATTGGCTCATCCCTGCCCACTCCCAGGCCAATAATCAGACTGCTGGATCCTAAGGAGACAAAATCATCTTGTTGCAGTACATGGAATACATAGCTGTTGTAGTAAGGACCCTCTCCAAGGACATCTGGATGAGTGTAAACAACATGCTAAAAGTCCAGAGTATAACTTATGATACGCAATACAAACATTGCCCAATAGTAGATGTAACATTAAAATCACGCAAACCAACTTTGAATTGAACACATTCAAGCAATACAATGCAATACAATACCAAGGAGTGAAGCTTCAGATGGTCCAAGTTTCCAGCATACCTTGCTAGCTGTTCCTTGTCTGACCTCTCGCCCCCATTTTAACATTATCAAATCACCACCCACTCTCTCACAATGCCAAGGAGGCACAGAGAGACAATCAGTGCTCCAGATCACAATCACATCAAATCTCAGATGTAACGGTGTGTATGGGAGTACATGGTAGAAGAGTGAACTTAAGCAGGAACAAAAGGATTGACAGAGGAAGGTGCTGATGGGGAAAGAGAACATGGAGAAACAGATGTAGAAAACAGTGGAAAAAGAGGGAAACTACGGAAAGATTTAATGCAGAGACTGGGTGGTAGAAGAACAGTGGTGGTACAGGAGTGGGGGTGAGTGGAGCCAAGTTAAGTATTAAGGAAAGACAAGGAGTACATAGAGAAACGACTGGAATATGCGGAGGAATAGCGGGAGATGCCACTGACTTTGGCAAAAGAACATGTGGGGGGTATAATGCTGTACTCTCACCCATAATCCCCTTTGCCGAATGGTACTGGGAACCTATTATTTTGCCAAATTTCTGGGATTTTCATTTATGTTGTGTTCAGTTGATGCCACCAGGGCATGACACTCAGCTACATGTGCTTATTGCTACATTGCTACTGCAAAATATTGTGGAGGCTTTTACCCTTAACAACAGCAATAATATTTCAGTTCATTTGAATACTTTTGAAATTGTACAAAAATAGTATAATGTACAGTGAATTGTGCTGTTTATGCTATGCTAAAGACATCTTATAGTCTTGATGTAATGCACTGCTTTTACCTGCAAAAACTGATGTAATTACTGTACCAGCGATTACAAGGTCGGAAATTCACATATCATATACACCAATTCATAACAAAGGATGGACACAATGTTTTATGACACTGATAGATGGACATACATAGCACAGAGTCATATCTCTATAGTGTGAGTGTGCTGCTACAATTATGACATGTTTCCTACACCTGCATCACCTTCCATGGAGCACAGATATAACCAGGGACACCTGAGGAATGTGTTCTCTTCTCTCTGCTTCTTATTCTTACCTTGTTCATGTTGAAAAGGTAAGTCATGGTGAACTAACACAATTGTCACTAGCCCTAATTTACATAGCCATAATATAATATTATAAGATTACAATATGATAAGAACATTAACATGACACACTCAGTTGTTCTACACAAGGCCACAAGCAGGGAAAAATCAGCATGATTTGGATAAAAACCCATTGTCTGGCAGTTACAAATGTAACAAATGGTCTTCAACACTGTAGCTATCCGGATCCACAAGGGCATTCTGCTGTTGCTCTATAACCCTTATGTCACACCATAACATTCAAAGGCCGCCATTTCTTTACATGCTAAAATGCTCTACCATAGGGCTGGGTTACATGAAAGACTGCTGTCATTCTTCCTTGAGATAAACAGTGTTATGACACATTACAGATGAACTTTTGAGTCAAAGGGTCAGGGACAAATGTATATGTATGAAAGCAGTCAGCTGGATCTGATTTAGAAATATGAAAGATGTGAAATTAGCCTGATCTCCCTTTCTTTGAAAGGGTTCAAAACCATGTATCCAAGTTAGGACTCTACTGAAATATGCAATATTTTGGGAGAATCCTTCTCAAAGTGAGTGCTGCTCATTGTCTCTTCCATATTGAACTTGCCTTTAATTATGTCATTCATACTGAAGGGAAACATTTCCCATGAAGAGATGGATGGATGCATAAATATTGAAGTTGATTTTTTTCATATCTGATAGATTGTATAGACTGGACTAATGGGAGTATGTGGCACAATGGAGGGAAAGATCAATACGTTTGTGTAGTTTTTATGTGTACAGTATTTTCAAATATATTCATAAGCATTTGCATCTAAAAATGTGAACTCAGGAATTTGATGGCTATACATCTTTTGATTTTGTTAAATTGTTTTCAATTGCAGAAATAATATTCAAATGGGAACGGCTGTTTCTTGATTTTCAGTTGTGATATCATTTTACAGAAACAATGTCCTCTAGTGGTCTTTTATTGTATTGCATGTACAAGCTTAACAGTGTTTTTGTTTATTCGTTGACATGAGAATGTCGGTAAAACTGTAGGGGCAATTGCTCTGTCAGTTAGCATTTGGATAGCTTAGCTGCGCTTCAGAACTGTACTACTTAAACCAGGAAATATCACGAGTTTAACGCGCAGCTGTATGTTAAGCTAAATGTGATTGCTGTGTAACAACACGCACGGGTTCAGCTGATTCGCAGTTAAACTGTCTGGAAACCAGAAGTTGGAGATCTACCCAGAACCTGAGCCTGTCTATATAGATATTCTCTGCCAGAACATAGAGTTAACAAGAATGCCACTTAATGACCTCAATGTAATCCTCGATGTTGGATCCTCGATGTATAATATAAATATTATAGGATATTGTAATTGTTATTAGGCTTATATATTTCTTATACAATTGACTTCACATCCCCCAAAAATAAAGTTTATTTCCCTGCAATAAATAAATAATAAGACCCTTCCTGGATCCGGTTGTCATTGAAGTGTCTGAAAGGGAACTAAAGTTACGACTTTATTGTAACTCTCTATTTTAAGCATTTTGGTCTGGATCGTTTCTAAATTATTATCATTACTCAGGGATGTGCTGACATTTTGGGGGGCAGTGGCTCTAAGGTCTAAAAAGGTTACACAGAGTCAAAAGACGGGGGGAAGGGCAGCCCCATCTCTGGGTCCAATGGTATAGGCTAGGTCTATCAAAAACTATTATAAGTTTTAGGATGATATGGTGATTTAATTTAGTTGAAATTTAGCAATGATAGGCTACTAAAAGGCTTATAAGGAACAACAACAAAATGAATACAGTTATTAGGCTATAATTTATTATCTCCAGAGGCGCAGCTCAGCCAAAGAGGGGCTGCCTTCAGCTTGATGTTATGCACGTCCATGGTTTGAATGTGAAATTAAATCAATAAATCAATCATTCAGTCAATCAATCATTCAATCAGTCAATCAAAGTCTGCACTGTTTCTTCTTGGTGTACATGCAAAAGTGTTAGGTGATTTAATACACGACTAACTAGCCTAATTTACCAACACACCTATAAAATGAACAGTGAAGCTGAGGGGAATTAAGTCGGTGAAGATGGCGAGAGTTGTGAATTATAACGATGAACAAAAATTATACAGTACATACTTCAATGCATCAGAGGTGTGGAACAATGTATTGAAGATGTACGGAAGGACACCACCACCATGCTCAGGCAAAAGGCTGTGTGGAATAATGTCACCAACAGATTTAACACCAGGTTTACGGCCAGAAAACCGAGCAGTGCCAACAATCTCCGAAATCTGTGGAAGCGCATGAAGGTGGATGCGCATAAAGCGCTCATTGAGCGCACACACACTGCACGGGACCTGGACCCAATAAGCCAAGAAATATAAGAAGCGGCTCCTACCTAATCTCTACACTGCAGGAGAGGGTACATTGGACAGTGATAGTCGTCTTCCTCCGGTAGACCAATCAGGTATTATCATAACTCACATTTTTAACGTGTGTGTGTGTGTGCGTGTGTTTTCATGTCATGGATATTTAAACTACCACTGCTTCAACAGGAGCCTCAACACAGCCTATTAGCGGCAGGAGCAACATTGTATCTCCAGGGCATCAATTGACCTCGGCTTCAACCCCAGGATCTCTCCCACCATGCCCACCTCTGCAGCCTCTGTGTCTATCGGCAAGAAAAACAGGTGACACATATCTCAATGACCCTCCTATAGCACTTCTCACCATCAGCCCCCTCTGGCACCCAGCATCCTAAGTACTGCTGACCAGCCACCTAGACCTGCATCCATCCTAACCTCCAGTACCATAAGTGCCCCCCAGCCCCGCAGACAAATTTCCCACCAAACCTCCAGCACCATAAGTGCCCCCCAGCCACACAGACAAACACTCCAAAACATCCAATGCTCAAACAGAAGCTCCTCCAGTCACCCAGAAGCACACAGTCAAGCTCTTTGCAAGCCCCAGACAACCCACCCACAAATAGGGGGACACAGAGGCAGCGTGGTGAAACTTCTGAGTGAGGCAGGCCAGTCTGCTCCTGAAAGGCTTGTTCGAGCTGCCCGCCAACACACACTGCCATGCTTTGAACAGCAGATGTTAGAGATGAACCGTGAGGAGCATCGTTTGAAGCTGGAACTGATCAGGGCCCAAGACTGCCAGGAAGAGGAGCTACACTAGGATCGTAGGAGAACCCAACGAGCCAAACGAAGGGCCTACACTGCAAAAATGCGGTATCACACGGCCAAACTCCAGCACTATGGAGATGATCCTCAACCAGCCACAAGCAGCACAAGCTCCAGTGACAACTGATGTTTTCTTAGTTGATTTAATAAAAAGAAATTATTGCACCCAAGAGACTTTGTTCATGTCTTCTTTAGAGAAGCTTCGATGAAGGTTAATTTATAAATAAATGTATAAATTTAATTGTAGAAGTTCCTAAGGGAGAGTTCACACATTCTGCCAGGGAGGGTAATTCTTAGCATCACCAGGACAAATATAACCACTTCTGTCTATAATTGCAGAGAGAGGCAATTAACCTTTCTGGCAAAGGCTTGGCAGCACCCTGCAAGATAAGTGGCCAGTACATAACTTGCTGAGGATGACAACTGTCCTACATAGGCTAACATCTCAGAGCTTAATCTTGAAAAATGGGTAAACTATCCATTTAACAAGCTTTTGCAATTTTGGGCTTACTTGATAACAGGAGTCCACAAGTTCATGCAATTCTGGTCCAAATTGATAATTTGAGTTCACAAATTTGCAGAATTCTGATTGAGTTAATTGTGATTAATTCTGGTCCTATTGATAATTGGAATCAGGAGCTTCAGTGCTGGGTGTGGCATTTAAACGGGCATTCAGTGGGTTGTCTACCCTCTGTAGCTACCATGGATGTCCTAAATGACAGTGTGTTGACGGTGCGTAGAGTGCAGGCTGCACGCATTATCAGCAGAAGGTACAGACTACTTTGTGACCCCTTTTGAAAGTACAATCACGAGCAATTCCAACGACGGTACCACCTGTCTAAAACAGCAGCCAGGTGGCTTATCAACATGTTAGGAGGTCAGCTGAGGTTCAGGGGGAGAGGGAACATGCCCGTGCCAGTAGCACAGTTCTGCTTGCACTACGCTACTTTGCCACAGGGTCCTTTTTCTGCTGCAGTGGTGATATGATGCATGTCCACGAGAGCACAGTTTGCCTGTGGGATGCTTTTGATGTTTCTGCTAGTAACACATAGTGAAGCACAAGTTTTAATATATTCTGGCAAGGTCCTGCATAAGAAATGATATTTACATTTCTAATTTTACAGGTACACCTCTATAAACTGCCAGATGGTTTGCGACAACAACATGCGCATTCGCAATATTGTGGCGAGATGGCCTGGCAGTGCGCATGATGCGCGCATTTTTGACAGCAGCCAACTCAAGGCTCAACTTGAAAAGGGGGTTTACAATGTAGTCATTGTTGGAGATCAGGGCTACCCTCTGTGCCGGCACCTCATAACGCCTGTTTGGAGACCAATAACCCATGCAGCGGTCCAGTTAAATAAGAGCCACAAGAAGAGTCGCTGCTACATCAAGCAAACATTTGGCTTATTGAATAGCTGCTTTGCATGCCTCTCCTTTGGCCTATGGACCAACACCCCCCACATCATCACAGTCCCCTGTGCAGTCCTCCATAACTTGGTGATCGACTGGGATGAGCCCCGTTACCCCCAGCCACAAGGTGCTGACCTTGAGGACTTTAACACTGCCGCTGGACCTGATGCTGCTGATCTAGCAGGCAATGCATTTCGCCAAGCCATCATTGCAAACTATTTCAGCTAACCTCACAGCATTCGTATATACAGATGGGTGACAAATTAAAGGAAAAACCAACATAAAGTATCTTAGTAAGGTGTTGGGCTACCACAAGCCACCAGAACAGCTTCAATACACCTTGGTATAGATTCTACAAGTCTCTGGAACACTACTGGAGGGATGGAACACTATTCTTCCAAAAGATATTCCCTCATTTGGTATTTTGATGATGGTGGTGGAGAGCGCTGTCTAACACGTCAGTCCAAAATCTCCCATAGGTGTTCAATTGGGTTGAGAACTGGTGACTGTGAAGGCCATAGCATATGATTCACATCATTTTCATACTCATCAAACCATTCAGTGACCCCTCGTGCCTTATGGATGGGGGCATTGTCATCCTGGAAGAGACCACTCCCATCAGGATAGAAATGTTTCATCATAGGATAAAGGTGATCACTCAGAACAATTTTGTATTGATTTGCAATGACCCTTCCTTCTAAGGGGACAAGTGGACCCAAACCATGCCAGCAAAATACCCCCCACAGCATAGCAGAGCCACCGGACCCCCTCACTGTAGGGGTCAAGCATTCAGGCCTGTACCGTTCTCTTGGTGTACGCCACACATGCACAGTTGTTGAGAATATGGTGAAGGATGACTCATCTGACCATATCACTTTTTTCCACATCTCTGTAGACTGGTGCCTGTGGCTTTCGCATCACTGAACTCTCAAATTTGCATTCATCTTTGTAATGAGGGGTTTATGCACTGCAACCCTACTATAATATCCCTCTCTATGTAATTGTTGCTGGACTGTTCTTCCTGACACAGTCTGATCACATCCTGCATTGACATTCTCAGTCACCTGAGGAAGAGTTGCTCTTCTGTTTTTCCTTGCATATCGCACTAATGCACGAGCATCACGGTCATTGAATGTGCGCTGTCAACCAGAATTTCCGACTCTATTTACTGATGTCTTTCCCATAGATCTAAATGCAGATGTCAATTTAGTCACTGTTCCTATTGAAGGACTAGCCAGTTGAGCAGTCTTTGTGACTGAAGCTCCTGGCATCTGTGCCCCAACAATGAACCTTCTTTCAAAGTCACTTAAATCTTTTCCTCTTGCCATCTTGATCCAAAATCAAGATCAAATGGGCCTGCTCAGCATTTTTATACATGCCATAGAGCATGATTGGATATTAATTGCTTAATTGTACCATGCAGTACACCTGTGTGGAAGCGTCTGCATTCGTTATGTTTCTCCACTCATTTATTCAGGGTTTTCCTTTAATTTGTCACCCCGTCTGTATATATACAAAATGGCTAAATGGTTAAATGGTTAATAATGGTAAATAATGTTAAATATCACAAGGAAACAATATACTGATAAGATGTAACACTGTTAAGCTCTGTAATGTTTTGGATAAGAGTGGCTGTGAAATAAATAAATGTGTGTGATCGCTAAATTGTTATATAAGGAGAGGTGGGTGTGTGGAAGTGCTCTTATCAATAGCGTGTTTAGAAAATGCTAAACAGAGGTGCAAATTTTACTTTGTACAGGTCACAAATACTGCTCTTTGTTGTCATAATGTTTATTTTGGTGTGTATTTATTTATTTTCTTCATGTACGGCACTTTGGTGTCCTCATCATTCGCGAAAAACACAACGCAAGATTCCACCCGTCACACACATATATATATATATATAAATTTCTTTTTGTTGAAAATTGACGGTGCCACATGACGCAAAAATCCTGGTGATGAATAAAGAATGCACTATTTAGATTGAGTGTTTGTCTGTCTTTGTGATTAGAAAAAAACAGCCTACAATTTTTCGAAGATGTAGAAAGTTATCTCCACAAACCTTAATTACAGGACCATATAAAGAGATATGGCTACGACGACATAGGCCTACATGGGGGCAGACATTAACAAAATATTACTACAGTTTGTGTGTAGGATGTGATGTAGGTCTCATTCTGCAAATGAGATGGTTTAATCTCCTTAAACCACCTCAGGGTCAGGTTTAAGCAAATACGCACAAAAAGTGATCTCTAGTGGCTGATATGAAATTTCGTGAAGATACAGCAACTGAGATCAAGGTAAACCTCAGCAGTAGGTTAAACCACAGGTACCGATGACACAGCAATGGGGCTTACGAAACCATGTGACTTCTTCCGCAACATGTGCGTTTAAAACCGTGTTAAACTCTAAACCACAGCTAAGCTAATGACAGAGCAATTGCCCTGTCAATTCTTACACCAGGACTGTGTCATTCTTACCAGATCGGTATATTGCTTGGATATCGAGAATACTGAAAATGAACTCTGTCATTTTGAGCAACAAATTTGAGTGCTATAACATTATCAGCAGCTATAATGAAAAAATAGCCTATAGTGTGAAGCAAACAATGAAGACATGCTCAACAACAACTAATAATAACAATAATAAATATAGCTGCAAGCAGCGATGAACGGGCCCAAGCACCAAGGGTGTAGCCTCGCGTGGGTTGTGGCATCATCAGATACTTTGTTATTGTTCCTGATGACTGTTTGTGACTAGTAAATGGTTGTAGAGGATACACACTCAAGACACAAATATATTCTTATGTTATACTCTCACTTAGTGATGGCAATTCATTTATGTTGTGTAAATTGAATCAATTTACATGGTGCAGAGGCGCAGCAACTTCGGTGCTCGGGCCCTAACTACAACAACAACAAAAGAAAACTGTTTCACATGCAAATGTCATTATGTTCAAAGACTACATACACTAACACAACACCTGTTCATGTAACCTGCAATATTACCATAACGCCTTCTGTGTGGTGTGTAAATATGCATCTCACAAATTTTCTTAATTTCTATGCAGGATGCTGAATTGTATGTAATATCTCATTTTAAGACATTGTCCTTACTTAACATGCGTGTGCTAAAATCGTTTTAAACACTTTTAAACATTGGAAGTATCAGTTCTTGTGTATCAAGTAGTCTACAAGGACATCGTTTTGGCATGTAAGTCATAATGCTCATATTCTAAACATTTTGTGCACTTCAACCTTCATAAGCGAGTGCGTAAATTGTAAAGTTAATTGCAATGTGAACAGAACCACTGTGAATTTTTATTTGGTTGGTTGCTTTGGTTTGGTTTGGTTTTTATTTGGTACACTGCATGTTCAATGTCATCACCAATTCATTGATCAAAAGAAAATACAAATACAAAAAAAGTTACACATCATAACGCGAGGTCACTCATGATGTGCCTGGGACAACAGCGACTTGCCTTTAAAATAAAAGTAGCGGCCCCACAGCTTAGGCTACATGCAGTAAACAGACTCGTCATACTACTATTACTTACAATTGTCGTGTACTGGAATAGAAGCTAATTTAGCAGTCCACATCACAATAGCCTGAAGTCATGGCTTTAAATCAGCTAACATAAGACAGCAAATACAGTACAGTACAGCTAATGTTACAGCCTCAGCCGTTTCAGTGCGCTGTCAGATACTAGTGCATAAAGCACACCGTGGGCTAGCATAACATGCTAATCGTTCCTTTGAATATATTAGCTTTAATGATCGTCAGTCTGAATTTGATAGTAACTAAACACCCATACATATTGTGTTCGTTTGAGACAGCGGTGTTTCGTATTGAATTATGTTGTGATTAAATCGACGAGTGTTGCTGATCATGACATCAGGCTACACGGTCATAGCAACAGCTAAAAGGACTCGGGTTTATCAACAGAATTATTCTTACGTGAACCAAGCAATCTGCCAAAAGTAGTACCACGAACAGGTGGGCTTTTAGAATAACTGTGACATTTTCTCTGTACGCAGGCGTATGCATAGACTTAAATGTATAGTGAAATGCATTTGCGGAGCTAATTCCACGACTTGAAGCGGAATTTCCCTGCGCCATGTGCAATATTTCCACAGTTAAGTCAACCTTCCTCCCAATAACGAAATTAACACAACACCACAATTAACCGAGGTAACTATACACGATGTTTGCTTCTCATAAAAGTAAGGATGCGAAATGCCTTCCGACATGGGTGAGTTCGCAACACCGCGACTGGAAGCTGAGCTTGCCTGCGACTCGTCAAAAATGTTCCAACCGGGACAGTTCGTCCGCAGTTATCCCTGACTTAAGCACTAAATTAACACAATACCAGAATTAAAGGAGTTTGTTTTTTACTAAACATGCAAAATGTCTCCAAAATCGGTGAATTGGCAACACTGCTAACGTGCTGAAAACACTTTAAAAAACATGGCCGCTGTTCGACTATCTGAAGGGCTACATTCATGACGTTGCACCTAAATACAACCCCCACGCTACAACTCATTTGATTGGTTAAGCATCCTGTCATTCATCAGACTGGTGAAACTGGTCAAAAACTGTTTAGAGGTGCCCAAATTCAACCTTTGCCCATGGCTACGCTGTTCAACGTATCAAAAAATACCTTTGCAGAATAAAATCAAGACATCTGTGACCACATGTACACCAAATCTGAATTGAATCCGATGAACCGTCTAGGAGCACTAGAGCTGAGATGGCTGAAAAAGCCACTCTTTCTGTTGCCAGATGGTGGCGCTATACCAGGGTGTCACTCTGGGCATGTGGATATCATCATAACCATCATAACCAAAAACCTGTGAAGTTTGAGCCGTATCAAGCAATGTATGGAGAACTTATGGCAAATTCCCTTTTTGTGTGGCGAGACATATAAATTCATTGTTTTGCCATTTCAACACCATGCAAGATATCAAAAATCCCTTCGCAATTTAGCATCAGGAATGTCTTGGCATCATACTGACTAAATTTGGTATGAATCGGATGAATCCTCAAGGAGGAGCATTCGAAAGTTCGCTGACTGTGAAAACGCACAAAATCCAAAGTGACCAACTTCCTGTTGGGCGGAGTTAAGGGGTGTGATTGGGAAATTTGTTCATCTTAGGTAGACCAATATGCCTACCAAGTTTGGTGCATGTGCGTAAAGTGGACGCCACAGTGAACACACTTGACAAAGGGGCGCTATGGAGCCCCCGTGCCACACACAGGTCCAAGCTTTTGATAATCCCCGATGACCGCAACTTCTGATGTGTGTGCCAAATTTCATGAGTTTTCGTGCATGCCAAGCACCTCAAAAAGGCCGCCAAAGTGGAAAAATAATAATAATAATAATAATAATAATAAATATAGCTGCAAGCAGCGATGAACGGGCCCAAGCACCAAGGGTGTAGCCTCGCGTGGGTTATAGCATCATCACATACTTCGTCATTGTTCCTGATGACTGTTTATGACTAGTAAAAGGTTGTAGAGGATACACACTCAAGACACAAATATATTCTTATGTTATACTTTCACTTAGTGAAGGCAATTCATTCATGTTGTGTAAATTGAATCAATTTACCAGTAAAATGCACAAAACAACACAAAGACAGTTTGACCTCAGTATATTAAAGTAAATCTAATGAGGACAAATCATGGTCATTTGCGTATCTCTTAGAGGGATACTAAAATATTTGGAATATACGCCTTACTTCCGATTTCCAGTTGGTGGCGCTATGACAATAAATCACAATTGGCATGTGCATCTGATGTCCCATAACTGAACATACATGTGAAGTCTGGGACAAATCAAACAATGTACAGCAAAGTTATGCCACATTTCGTGTTTGAGTGCAGCAACATGTTAATTGATCACCTCGCCATGACAACACCAATCAAGATATCAATAATCCCTTCGTAAATTGGCATCATGAACATCTTGGCGTCATGCTGACCAAATTTAGTATGAATCGGATGAATCCTCTAGGAGGAGCATTGAAATATTTGTTATAAATACCTCACTTCCTGCTGTCAGTAGGTGGCGCTATGACAATGAATCACAATTGGCATGTGTGTGTGATTTTGCCCCATAATTGAACATACATATGAAGTTTCAGCCAAATCAAACCATGTACAGCGGAATTATGTCACACTTCCTGTTTGAGCGAGGTCACGTGTAAATTGATCGCCTCGCCATGGCAACGCCGACAGAGATATCAATAATCCCTTCGCAATTTAGCATCAGGAATGTCTTGACATCATACTGACTAAATTTGGTATGAATCGGATGAATCCTCTAGGAGGAGTATTCGAAAGTTCGCTGACTGTGAAAATGCACATAAACCAAAGTGACCAACTTCCTGTTGGGTAGAGTTAAGGGGTGTGATTGCAAAATTTGTTCATCTTAGGTAGACCAATATGCCTACCA
Source organism: Megalops atlanticus (assembly GCA_019176425.1). Taxonomy (NCBI): domain Eukaryota; kingdom Metazoa; phylum Chordata; class Actinopteri; order Elopiformes; family Megalopidae; genus Megalops; species Megalops atlanticus. The sequence goes on along the minus strand of CM032896.1, from coordinate 26,041,860 downwards.
AGTTTGGTGCATGTGCGTAAAATTGGACGCCCACAGTGAACACACTTGACAAGGGGGGCGCTAACAAAACAGCTTGCTTATTCACAATCAGATATCAATTACTTACACACTTCTATACAATGTAGTATATCTTATGTCTGCTCATGTTACACACACACACACCACCACCAACAACAAACTACTTACACTATTTTTTTATACTCAGTGTTACTTATTTGCACATCCTACAATTTGTTCTAGTACAGCCAGAGTATGCTGTTCTAACACTACAGGGGTTTGGTTTTCCTTCATTGCAACAGTGTGGTTACTGTAGTTCATTAAAGAAACAAATACATTCAGTAATCAAAATTTTAAGTAGTTATCCTACTTACCTACATATTTTGAGTAGCTACATAATGTCTTGAGCACCATTATATCATTTTGAATATTAACATCACACTCTGTTGCTCATGATGGTTTTGCTTTCCCCCAAAAGCCATAAAAAGCAAAAGGCACTGGTAGTGGTACTTCCATTTTACTGGAACGGGGTTCAACTCCTTGCAGTGCTCTTGCTCATAAAAGTGGCTAAATTCTTACGTGCAATTTCTTAAAATTTCCCACCAACACCACATAACCACAAAATATGACCAACCACTTGGTGTGGTATTGGCAAACAAACACAAATATTACTCTTATATTAATGTTCACGTGTGTCTTTGGACAATACAGACATAATTGTCATGATTCCAATTAAAACTAACTACAACAACAACAAAACTGTTTCACATGCAAATGTCATTATGTTCAAAGACTACATACACTAACACAACACCTGTTCATGTAACCTGCAAAATTACCATAACGCCTTCTGTGTGGTGTGTAAATATGCATCTCACAAATTTTCTTAATTTCTATGCAGGATGCTGAATTGTATGTAATATCTCATTTTAAGACATTGTCCTTACTTAACATGCGTTTGCTAAAATCGTTTTAAACAGTTTTAAACATTGCAAGTATCAGTTCTTGTGTATCAAGTAGTCTACAAGGACATCGTTTTGGCATGTAAGTCATAATGCTCATATTCTAAACATTTTGTGCACTTCAACCTTCATAAGCGAGTGCGTAAATTGTAAAGTTAATTGCAATGTGAACAGAACCACTGTGAATTTTTATTTGCTTGGTTGCTTTGGTTTGGTTTTTATTTGGTACACTGCATGTTCAATGTCATCACCAATTCATTGATCAAAAGAAAATACAAATACAAAAAAAGTTACACATCATAACGCGAGGTCACTCATGATGTGCCTGGGACAGCAGCGACTTGCCTTTACCTATGAAATAAAAGTGACGGCCCCACAGCTTAGGCTACATGCAGTAAACAGACTCGTCATACTACTTACAATTGTCGTGTACTGGAATAGAAGCTAATTTAGCAGTCCACATCACAATAGCCTGAAGTCATGGCTTTAAATCAGCTAACATAAGCCAGCAAATACAGTGCTACAGCCTCAGCCGTTTCAATGCGCTGTCAGATACCGGAGCATAAAGCACACCGTGGGCTAGCATAACATGCTAATCGTTCCTTTGAATATATTAGCTTTAATGATCGTCCAGTCTGAATTTGATAGTAACTAAACACCCATACATATTGTGTTCGTTTGAGACAGCGGTGTTTCGTATTGAATTACGTTGTGATTAAATCGGCGAGGTGTTGTTGATCATGACATCAGGCTACGGTCATAGCAACAGCTAAAAGGACTCGGGTTTATCAACAGAATTATTCTTACGTGAACCAAGCAATCTGCCAAAAGTAGTACCACGAACAGGTGGCCTTTTTTAGATAAACCGTGAGATTTTCTCTGTACGCACGCAGGCGTATGCATAGACTTAAATGTATAGTGAAATGCAGTTGCGGAGCTAATTCCACGACTTGAGGCGGAATTTCTCTGCGCC